>JABASC010000750.1:0-32543 GCA_019776185.1 Plutomurus gul | reverse complement strand
TTTGCCAATCATAAAATCAACGAAAAAGTTGTTGCCAGCGAGGATGTTGCCAAAGAGTCTCCCAATCTTAGGATTGTATGTCCAAGTAAATATTGCATGCAAAGTCCAAGGGTCGTAGTATTTCAATCCCTGCTTGACACTTGACAACAACATTACAATTTTGGTCTACCGACCACCAACAATTTTTTGTCAACCGAACCGGTCCCTGACCACCAAATATTTCTTTCTCCGTCGGTCCACAGATACCAACATAATTTTTGGCTTGTGGACGCTAATCTATGCCCTGGAATTAATTTTACATAAACGAAGACTACTTTAACCATTACAAAAACCTGCTGACAAAAACTGCCAAGCAATCATTTCTTTGTTTCAGTTGTCCATTGCATTTGTGCTGACCCGCGCCGCCTGCCTGATTTTCTCTGAAGAAGACAACTTGCTTGATTACGGGCTAGGGGTCTCTGTGTCCGAGTTTGCCGTAGCCCATCACTTTACTGTTGGCACAACAAATGTACGTATCGAATGGAAGTAAGTAGCTCTAGAAAAATGCGAGGTGTTAATACGTACAATGCAATAATCAATGTGTATGTTATAGGGTGATTGTAAATGTAGTGAAGATCTATAGGCTTGGTTCTTCCAAGTAATTCCGTGAACTTGAGTGGCCTATCAAACTGCACTCTCTATAAGGAATCGTATTACATCGGGAAAAGTATTTGTGTGTGCAAGTTGCGTTATACAAGCAATGCCGATAGCATAAGAAATAGCGATAGGAAAGCGATATGGAACAGTACTACGGGATTGCCTGTATCATAGAAAATGGTTGTGCGGTCGATGTTTTCAAGGGATGCTTTTACAATATATATCAAGATATAAATGAGCCTTATATTAAGGCCCTTATATAATAATATAGTAGGCCAATGTGTGGGCATTCTATGCATAGTGGCAGGCAGTAGTATGTGTCGTATGTGAGCCGCCATTAGATTAGAAAGGACAGGCTAGGGTAGCGTCCCACCTAACCAATCTTAAATAGCGATGGAGCCTGAGGCTACGGTAAATCTACGACGAGAGAGAACTCCACCAACAGGAATCTGTGAAAACTGATTGAAGTCGAGCATCCCAGCAGCATAGAATCTAGAGAATTGAGCCTTTAAAAACCATGAGAGTCGCTTGCACGAGAACCATCCCATTTTCATAGAATACAGGTAGTGTAGTTAATGGTTGTGGCTGTAAATGACGAGGTAGAATGGCCAAGAGGAATCGGGATGGTTAGACGGACAATCAGCATAAGTAGTTGCTGTTGCCACTGAGAAGCGAATACAACTTCTCCTCGTCTTCGTCAATGTTGTCGTTGTAGTAGTTGTTGTAAATGTAAAATGTAATTCAAGCTTTCCATGTTTAATGTTGAATTGGATGGTGATGTTGGTTTATTTCTCTTCTGAATCACTTCTCTCTCCGTTTCTCTGCTGGTTTTTATTCTTTACTACTACAAGCACTATATGCAATGCTGTACATGTACTTATTACGTGGTTGGTGTATCACAACATTCCGCATTTTCTCACCCGCTATAGTGTAGAGGAGAGTTGACTAGCGCACTGCCCGCTCCTTGCACTACTACTACTACTACTACAACTACAAACACACACTACTACACACTCTCTCTCATACACACGACACACATACACACACACACTTACTATATAGACTAGTTATTAGACTAGTGGAGTTGAAGACAGAGTCTTATCCCATTCCCATATTCGAGCCATTTATAATACAATAAAATACATACAATAGAATACACTACAACATACACGCACACAATATTATTTACTTCGCTCTCCGCTCCGTGTTTCTGTATCAATGGCCAACCATCAACTAATACAATTACATAGACTACCAGCTATAGATCTACATTCGACTCTACGCTGGATTAAGTAGTAGACTCGCTCACTGTGTGTGCTAAAGTAGCTTCTGTCCAAGTCTGTGGCCCTCTCGTCACTTTTAATGTGACCAGTTTAAAACCACCAACCACGGTTCTGTCAGTGACCAAATATTGACTTTGCCACAGCAGAGTTTATGCGTTTCGAGTCTGTCGTTAGTTGTCTTCTCTGTCTGTGTGTGTACTACTTTTGACTGTTGTCAGTTGTTTACACCTAGATGTTCGTCGTCGTGATTTCTACATATTGAATGTTGCAGTGACTAAATTAAGTGACCGTAAATATTCACAATTGTCCACACTAACCTTAAATTCACTGTTTTTGCTGACTGAAGGAAGGTAGGTGTGATTCTGTTCATTGTTCTGTGTTCAATCAAATGTCAAATGTTAAGTATTTTTGTTTACTATTTCGTAAATGATAATTCATTTAATTGTGCACAAGTGAAAGATTTATCAGTCGGTTTGTTGTATGATATATACGGTTTGATGATTTAGGGTATCAACAACGAACGCAATTTTATTTTAAATTAACTTTTGCAGTTGGTACTGACTGGTGCCAAAAATTATTCTGAAAACCTTTTTTTTTATTCATTATTAGGAACAAACACGTCAGAGTGTAATTTAAAAATGTGTTTGGATTTATATTGTGATTCTGCAATTTGGTTTTTGGATAATGCGACAAATGTTGTAATTTACACAAAACAGAAAGCAGTTAATTACGAAAAAAGTTACTAACAACTATATGCTATTCAACTATAATTCCACTCATCATATCTTTTCTACAGTTGACAGTTGTGTCCGCCGAATAACGAATAAGTCGAATACGTGTATTTACAAAACTCCGAACAACGTTTCAACATTTATTTAATCTTAATTTGATGCTTTTTATTAGACCGAAAAGGTATTATTTAATATCAAAATTTTGTCTTGGGCAATCATATTTTTTTTGTTAGAATCTGTCTTTTGTTGAAGTAGAACAATTCAAAAGTAGTCCAAATTTTTAAGCGAAAGCTTATAACATTACGGGATACAAATTGTTTTCACTTTTCCCCTCACGAGGTTAAAAAGTGGAGGAAAATTACACGAATCACTGCCCGCCCTACCACTGTTTACGTTGCGTTTATTTTAAGTATTAGTTTGGTTTCACAGTTTGTTTATTTTGTGACATCAGTCAAAATGATGTAAGCTCTACTTCTGAAGAACGACTGATAACATACTTGATTAGCTAATATTACTCATTCTAAAAGGATAAAGCTCAAAATTATTTAAACGTTATACCAACATTTATAGTGAAATGCGATTTTTTGATACAAAAAGAAATTGTTAGAGGTATTCTGTTTAAAAAGAAATTATTTTTAATCTATTGTCTATACGAATGCAGTATATTGAGTCGGTACATAGTGTCGTAAAATTCCTGTACGACAATTAAATGTGTTTTCTAATCTACTTTTTCCCACTTACTCCATTGGTGTGTAATATTTATTTATAGATGCTTTTTGTTCTTTCAGTTTCCAACGGTTTGCTGATGCGGCAGATAAGATAATGCTTATCAGAAAAATGTTTCATATTTGAGAAGGATGTGTCAGCACGTGAGTCAGTAAATGGCTGCACTAATGTCGAAAAGAAACTGCAGTCGTGCTCAATTTCTAGTGAATTATTTTATATCATCGTAGAAAACTTCGTTTCCCGTGCTTCGGTGTTGCAGACATTCAATATAAATTCATGGTTCAGGAATAGTTCATCTAATTCGTCTTATTGCAAAGGTAAGCATAATACATATTTTGTAGCTGTAGTATATACTCAAGATTTACTATAATATTACAGGCAACCAATTTTAAGGGGGATTACAATTTATTATTACATGTTTACCAATTCATGTTAAATATGCATGTGAATGTATTTCAAAAGATAAAGTATTGAAACTTTGAAGGAAAAGGAAATCAATTAACTGTGTTAGTTAGATTTTTACAGGGTTGACGTGCAACCAACTAACTTAATAGTTTAAAGGAATTAAGATTAATTTTAGTACAATCACATTGACACGCGAAATGTAATTGGGATACTTAATGAGCATGTAACTTTTAATCAAAGGATAGGCCAAAAATTCGCCCCCTCCAAACAATTTAAATAAAATTCAAATATTGTATTTAAATGTCTGAGAGATTCAAATTTCCCTTGCTACAATTAAATGTTAAAAGCATGTAATTTTTACAAATCAATTTAGTATGCACAATTGCAATTTGTAATGTAGCATGGGACCATCGTTGATATAAGTGTGATTAATTAGGATCACAGTAAAAGTGATACCCATATATACTATAGTTTTTGTGCTAACAATAAGTAATGGGGAAAGGTGGTTCATTGTAAAGCGTAAATAGTTTAATGAGTTGTTGGGGAACTTTTAAAAATAGTTAGGTAGATATATAATTAAGTGTCAGATAACGCTCAAGTACAACCTTAATTAAAATTGTTTATATGCAATTTGATTCTGTCATTAGACTACTAGATCTCTCTTTTAAATATACGAACCAAGGATATGAACGAATCAGCAATGTTAGGATATGGTAAACGTTTCTATTTATGATGTTAAATTTAAAAAAATATCAATTTAGCTCTTCGTGTCAAAGCGTTTTTATCGTAAGTGTTTGTGCAGAGCATTGTAGTAATTTCCAGCACACATATTTCACTAATTCATCTGAAACTTTATCACCTTTAAAGATGTGGCAAAAAATAGCCAAACGGGAATAATGAATTATTTTATTTTTCTTACTTTATTAATTTGAATCTTTTGAGATATATAATGCAATTATTAATCTGTTGCTCTAACGTTCTTATCGCGTGCAATTGAGCGAGAATCACAAATTTACCCGTGGTGTTGTAGTTTAAAATGTTCATCGTTTCAGATTTAATTAAAAAAAGTTATTAAAGTTAGTGAATCGTAGTTAATCATTCTAGTGTAATAGTGGATAGTGAAGGAGAAGGAACCGGGTAGAACCTAATGCCACGTCAGTATTTATCTACTTATTTGTGCTGTTATGCGATACCCTAAAACATTCTACTACATACAGTAGGTGAATCTAAAATAAACTAAGAGTTGGGCGGACGCTTTACCTTTAATTTAGGTTATCATATTAAAGTCATCGTTAGTGCAGTCTGTTTTGGATTGAATTAAGTTTTACCCATGAGCCATCTCACTCTACTCAAGTTTAACGTCCCCTGCTTCACTTATACTCGAAATTAGCCAACCAAGAACACATCAAGATTAAAAGCAGAAATGAAATTGGTTAGAACTCCATCAACTGCAAGAGATCATTAATTTGCCGATGTAGTACAGATTTATAAAACTCCAAGTTACATCCTTTATCTAGAACCGTACAGAAGAGTATAGAAATTTTCAACGTCTTATTTTTGTACAGTACAAGTACAACATGTAGTGGTAGTCGTAAGAGTTTCATTACATGTGAATAAGGCACATAAATTCCTATAGAACAATATGAACACATAGGTACATGTATTATAGCTCCAAGAATAGCTCTGTGGAATTGAGTGCCTATTATTGGTGGCTGTGTAAAAATCACTATAAAAAACCAGTGTATAGTGTGTATAGGTAGTCGCAGTGTCATTGTTGTCACGTTCGAGTAAATTGCAATGCTCTCTGAAGAACACTTCCCTTTCTTTATCATCACTTGATTTCCGCTTCTGTTTCCTGTTTTCCCGTTTTGTCATCAATCAAAAATGCTGCCCTACATTCAGTTGAATCATAACATTAACAACCATTACAATCTTGTACAAGAATTTATTGCACACGGTAATCCAGGCGAAATTGTAAAGTGCAAAATAGGAATTCGCTATTAATTAACTATCTGTATGATGAATGCCCCCTTAATGTGGAAATAGTTCACAAACATTTCACGTATAAATACATAGGTAAGCACAGGTTATATAAGTAAACTATAATGTAATAGTTAACAAATAGAGTTTCGTCTAATACATATATTATTTTGTTAGTTAATAAGGTGAATGATAGGATAGAATAATGACGAACTTGGTATTAGAGTAAAAGCTGGCGTAGGAAAGCTGTGGCTTTAAAATAATGGAGCAACACAGAATTTGTAGCTTTGTATAATTTGTAGAAGAGAAGGGTAATGTGAGCGAAATAATGCATTATTCTCACAATCAGACTAAAATGTTGCTGTTGCTGCTGGGATGAAATTATGAACGTGGAATTAGTTACTACATTGCATTCACATCTTGCTTCTATGGGTATCATAATCTGAATCTTTTTCTCTTCATCCTGGTGAGACTTGAGACTTGCAGTTTCATCAGGAGCTATTGTCTTGTGTCATTGATGAATGAATGGTTGTAGGTTTGATATGTGCAGAATTGTTTAATGGTGATTCTGTCAAAGGGAAGGATGTTGGAAGTGTGCCGTCAACTATAGTGTTGTGTATGTGTAGGACTGATTGAGTGCTTTGATGAGATGAGTGGCTTTGGATCCTGTGGTGGAGTGAAGTGAAGCTGACTTGGGAGATATACGATTAGTGACTGACTAATTCCAAAAAGGGAGCACTTGGATTTTGAGTGAAGCTTTGTTATTGGAGTGGCGATGAGTACGAATAATGTGAACGGGAGTGCGAGTGCCAACTCCATCCCCACTCATCAAACACACAACAACATTCTCGACTCCTGTGTGTAAGTTATCTCATGCAACATTTCCTGTTGGACTCTTATTCTTGCATGGTGCAGTCACTCTCTTTGTCAACCGGTGAAAGTCTGTCTTATCTGATCTGACTTGACTACACCGCCCAGAGACGAGAAAAGAATACCACTCACTACACACACATAGTTGTGCAAATGTTCACTCTTTGGTGAAATGCACTCATATTTGCAAATTTCCATTGAATTCTCTGAATTTCTCCCACTTTCTCCTCCAGTCACCGCTTGTGATCCCAAATCATACGTCACACAATACGTTCGAACAATTGCTCTACTTATGTACGATATACTGTATACTAGTATACTGTAAGTAGTAGAGAGCCTTTGAGGAGGAGGCACTTTCCCCCTTCGTTCACCAACAACCTCGTAATATTTTTCAATATTTCCATTCCACTATGTTTCATCATAGTTATACGTTGGGCGGCTCTGAATGCTTTTAATGAATGCTTAGAGAGAAAACTGTGATATTTATATGTTTCTGGTGGTGGTGGTGGTGGTGGTGGTGCTGAGTGACTGGAGGAGGGAGTTGGCAGACATCCAGAGGAGAAAGATTTTTCTGATCGTTGGTTGTAATGAGCAAAATAGTTACTAATATGAGATTGTTATGTATGTATGTATGTTTTGGCATTGGGCTGTTGGATTTGGGATGTTCTTTTGAATCGTACAAACAATACATGCAACACTGAACACTATCTAACATAACTAAACTAACTTGAATGGCTGTCTTACGATGAAACGCAACATTTTAACTGATATGTCTTTATGTGTGACATGAACTTTGACAGTTTGGTGAGTAGGCAAGTGACAGAGCAACGCCAAGAAAGAACTGTCACTCGTACTGAGTACACGCACCACAGGTACAGACGCTTATACTACAATTTTGACCACTTACTAACTCGTTCCTTCCTCACGCGCTCGTCTTTCTCCACTTTCTCTCTTTGCATGCACACGAATGAGCTCTCGTCATGCTCTCTCCCTAGTCTTCTGTGAATCTGTTGCTAAAACTATCTCTTGCCTAGCTCTGCAATATTCTTTTCTCTCTTTCTCTGTCTCTCGCTCGCTCGCTCGCTCGCTCGCTCACTATTACTCAATTATAATTGCATTCTCGTTTATTATTATTAATTTGTTTCATATTTACCGAACGAAAATCATTATTAATTCAATCTAATTGTGTTTAACTAAACTATTCACTATGAATTTTATTGATTTGTTTAATTCGAATTATCATAATATCGATATCATCATCCGATTCATTTGATTTAAATCGTTCAGCGTAGGTACTATTTAATATAATTTGTCAGATGAGGAAAGTCTATTGTTTTACCGCGTAATATTTTTATTCTCATCCGCTCAAATCGTCGACCAACAATTTTTGAAAGTGAAGAAATACTACTACAACTACGTGTACACAATACATTTATTGTCGATCTCTTTGTTTGTTTGTTTGTTTGTCTGTGCTGGCTACTACTATTTTTTCATTCACACTGGTAAAATATTCTTTTGCACGTTCCGCTCTGTTAATCCTGTGCTTTTCCGGAAGGCTATAAGGGAACTTCAGATTTCCAAATATAAGATACTCTGTGCTCAAATAGCCTTCGTACCGTCTGGTGACCAATCATTTATTGTTAGATCACGTTGTCTCGTCTTGTGTCGTTCGTAAGGTGAAAAGCTTTCTCTCACACAGTAAATGTGAGACCCGCCACCGAACTGATGATGTGCAGAAGAAGAAGGAAATTCGTGGAAGAGGTTCAAGTCTCTTCTTAAGATTCTCCTTCTTTGCTCAGCCTATTTATACCGTGAAAATGTAAGCTAAACGCGCGTACAATTAGGTGAGTGCACATCGAAAAAGCAAGGCTCTCTGGGTTCTTTGTCGTGCTGCTGTCTCTGTGTTGTGATTGTTGTTTGTGTGAATCGTGATTTAGCTAGATCTCTTTTTGATACGAGGCTTTGTTTCACAGAAGTGGGAAAGGAGATTTACTTACGTCTGCTAATGGACATTCGGAGCTGGGATCAGAGTCCGCCCTCAATTCGCTGTCTTCCCTTGGTCTAGGTCTCAAGAATCCCTCAAACCACAGCCACCTATTTCAAAATCATACACTGGGCCATAGTCATCATAGTCACAACAAGGGTTTCGGAAATTCGGCCGCAGCCACCCATTTAGGCAACTCCAGCAGCACTCTCGACTCGCGCTATTCCCCTTCCCTAACAATTAGCAACAATTCCGTTCCTCACAATTCAATTGTCTCCCGAACGCTCAAGCATCACACCGTAACAACGCAACAGGTACAAACAATCAAAATTGGCCAAAGTACCGAATCCTCCACCGTTTCCCATATATAGTTGTGTCGTCTTCAATTATCCTATAAATAATTACATAGTAGACAGTATATCCAGTGGTAAATCTCCATATAAAGTAAATAGTAGTTGTTTCAGAGATAGGCGGCGAACTCATCACACTTTCGATGAACACACGTAGTACGTAGTACAAAGGAAGTGGAGTTGTTACTCGCTACTATAGATAATGTAGCCATCAGTATTTTAACCTAATTCTAAGTTTGTAATCGAATCAAGTAGCTGAAGCCACGCCGCCGCCGCCGCTGGAATTCCACACAGTATTTTAGAGCGTGTAAAGATGTTCCTTTGTGGAAGTAACTTCGAGTATAGCAACATGTTGTTGAAATGTAGTCTCCACTTGATTTTGCTTGTATGGTCATGTTCATGTGTACCGCTGAGTGCCCTTGTGTTCGTGTATAGATGCACTCTTAGTCAATCAGTGTCTAATTTATTTGTTGGTTTGGTAAACAGGAGAGGAAAGTAAGAGAGATAGTTCGGGAGGTGCATCAGATGGGTCCTGATGGTCAGCAAATGGACTACTCGGGAGTTTCACGTCCAAATCAAGTAAGCGTTGCGGGTGCTGACTACGTGCAGGCGGGAGTTGGCTATGGTACGAACCCTCGACCTCACTACCCTCCAAACAATGCCCCGGACATTTCAGGCTACGACCCTTCACTCGTTCAAGACCCCTACGCGTACAGTAGGGCAACCCTTCCGCCCGACCCCTCAGGTAATTAAACATTCTATAATTCTTCTTCGCATCCGATTTATTTATATCCATTGTCGGTAGCTGCAGAGACTGCAGCTACCTTAGCACACCCATTTAAGAAAGCATCTGTAATCGAAATGTTATATTTTCTGTTATCCAAATCGTGTAGTAACACTTTCTCCGTATTAGTATTAGTATTATTATTATATCTTCTCACCTCACTAAAGTTTCCACGAGATTTGAATGAATGCTTAACTTTTCACTTCATATTTGTTGTATTATATAATATATATATATTTCTCACTCACACAGTTGCATCTATAAATCATAAGCCCGAATTTTAGAATTTGTTTGAGAAATCTCTCGGCAAACCACCACGCATATTTAATGTACCTACATTTAAAATTCACTGCAATTTCATGTGGGCTAACACACAAGGGCAAATTAGATGTGTATGTACATACGTGTAGGGTAACTGTTGTAAAGTTTTATGTAGCAATTAGTGACGAGGTTAATGAAAACTTAATACTGCTTCCAACAACAAGGATCATGTAACTCCTTAGTGTCTACATAGCCATTTTTTTGCTGCGCTATTTGAGTTTATTTTGCGTGCAGTACCTTATGGTTCTTATTAATTAGTAACGAATAATGCTAAACTAATTGTCGTAGTAGTATGAGACTCATTATTATTACTCTGTGATGCTAATGAATTTGTGTGTACTTAAACAACACATTAGCAATGCTGGACTATGAAAAGTGTTGTGTTTATAGTACTAGTAGTTATTGTCGTGTGGTGTGTGTGTGTGTGTGTGTGTACGAGTTTTTGTGTGATTTATAGTTTTAGGTAAATTGGAATTGTTCTTGTGTATAGTTTATTATTAGTTAGTAAAGAGTGAGAGTTGTTAGTTGTTGGACATGTGTGCGTAATTAGATATTGAATAGAGGAGTAAGTAGATAGAAGAGTGGGTATACCCACTGGAAAAGATTGTGACTGGTAGACGTGGTGTGTGCATAATGGAAATGATTAGAAAGAAGTACATAGAGGGATTCGTGAGTAGTTGTAATTGGGAGAGAGCATGGCTGATGCATGAGATGACTTGACTGATCTAGGACGAAGATATATTGGTTACGCCTCAAACGCTTCTGCAGGAGGAGGCACGAATTATGGGGACTATGAGCAGTACCCGGACTATCCTAGCTACCCTGGAGGGGTAGTAAGCGGCGGACCACATTCTTCCACATATCCTGACTATCGTTCCAGTCCACCGTCTCCTAGCGAAAGATCCGAATCTCCCACACTTACCTCCTCTCGTATCCCCAACTCACAAACAGGTAAGCTGTCCCAAACCGGGTCGCATAAGATAAGCCTATTTCTATGTAACATTCAAGCTTAGATTATTATTATTATTATACGATTATTGTTTTGTGGATGAATAAGCATGTTTTCTCCGGTTACATTGCATCATTGCCTGTTAACACATCATTTTATACTAGTAGAATAACGATAAATGCAACGCTGCCTATTGTGCTCACATATGCTGCTTGTTTTCGTGCAAATCAATCCTTACTGGTTTATTAAGTAATACTTATGTACATTTTAGTCTAAATGCCGTATATAGTGTAGAACGGGGATGGAACTTTTAAATGCTAATCCTCCCGTGCACCAGAAACGCTACTGCGACTATTTCAGGCAAAAAGTATTCTGCGAATGACTGGGTCGTTGTTTGTTATTTAGTAGAAAGTGCAAAAGTCACACTGATTTGATCATTCTGTATTTGGGTATGTATTGAAATAATCGATCGGGCTCCGGACTAATTGAAAAAATGTTGTGGTGTTATCCTTCATCTGCACATGACGTATATCATCAGTTTACACGTTTATTTGTATTCGTCAGGTATATAAATATTCTGACATTTTGTATCGTAACTTTCGTTCGTTTTTACTTGATCCCTTGTACACATGAGTGAATGGTATTTCACTTTTTGTACAGCATGTGTGTCGGTGACTTACAGTAATACCGGTATGCGGTAGCGCTCATTGTACTCACTTACTGTGTATGGAAGTATCGTAATTGTTATTGCTCTTGTCGTTTGGTAGTTGATAGTTGAGTACACAAATTATAATTTATATAGATTAAATTTTTAGAGATTAACCGAATTTGAATACCTAAATGTGTATACAGGTGTACTATGCAGCGGTCTATCTTACGGTATTTGGTGAAAAGATAAATAGCCTGTCCACTTTAGACGCAGATCAACTACTGTTCTCTGTGTTTGTTGATCTCATGGTTTTGATTGTAGTGAAACCGTCAATGAAAGTGACCCATGCCTTTTAATTCCTTTGCCAGTAGGTATTTTATTCTAAATTATCATGATAACATTAGTGAAAATGTTTGTTATAAATGCTCCCAAAAAGATATGATACAAATTTTCATTGATAAATTTACATAACAAAGTAATCAACTTATCATGGCATGATTTTCTTCCTGATAAAGTAGCCTTGTCATTTCACAGTGCATAAAAAGTGCGTGATTGACTATTAGCTAAAGTCTTGCTATTCGCAAGACTGTTCAGAACTGCATTAAGAAAATGTCATTTTCTTAATGCAGTTGTGGCTAAAAGTTTAGGCGTCTGCTCTGTTTGTATAACGTGTATTATTCCATGTAGTGTACGACTGAGGAAAGCACTGTAAGAACTTCCTGCTACAGGCTCGATTCCGGAGGGAAGTTTCTACTGTGCATATGTTTCTACTGTGCATATTTTTTCTCGACTCGGGGACAGTGTAGAGAAGCGGATATTTTTGGACAAATTCGAGTGTCGAGCGACGATACGTACATATTTACTTTGAGATCTCTCGTTTGAGCTATAGAGTATTAATGTCGCCAGAGCAGAGAGTGTGGTGGCACTTCTGTGCACGAGGCTCATTTTAAAATTGCTTTGACTCCAGCGTGTAGTCATTAACAGATGCAACTAATAGACAGACGAAAGGGTGCATCTCTATAGGACCTAAACGGAAACGAGCGTGCCCATCTTTATTTCGGGTTTTCAGCGTGCTGCTGATCTCACGTGTGTACATCGTCTCTAATGCACGTTCATACAGCATCCATAGCTCGCGGTGAAAAAAATTCCAAGAACAGATCACTATTTCTTTGGGTGGTTGTGGTTATAAATACTTAAAGGCAAAGGTGACTGGAAGTGTGTTTTTGCTCCCCCTGTGGCAAATGAAATGTAAAGTATGCGGGAAATGCCATTCGCTCTCCTTCTTACAGTTTGCATATTTTTTATTTATACATAATGTATGAATATGTACTAAAGTTGGCATTGTAGTTGTGTGCATTCAGAAAATATGTGCCCGGAAAATTAAATTAAAAAGATATACATCAAGAAGTTATGCAGACTTTAGGTCTTGAACTTCTAAATAAGTTGGTGAGGCACGATAGACAGAATAAGCATTACATGAGTACTCTCTCTCTCTCTCTCTCGTTCATTGCATGAGACTCATTCAAGAATATTCAATCTGTGGAATTGGAGAAGAAGAGATTGTCTTGGTAAGTATGAACTGTATTAGACATCTTTAAGAGAAGATGAGTACATGGGACAGAAGTTTTTGTTCACAGCCAGACTCAGACTCCTCCGGCTGTTTGCTTCTGTGTTTGGGAACAAAAATAATATATTTCATTAGTGTAACACTCTCAACGTGTTCCTCAACTCACTGACTGCTGAGCTCTTTATACGACTTCTGCCCATACGGAGTCTGCTGCTGCTAATCTTTCCTCGCCTATTTTTACTCGTTGTCATATGCAATTTAGGTATACACACAGACACAGAAGCAAGGAAAGCGGAATTACACACAAGTACTATTAGTAGTAATAGCCACAACAGTATGATGTACGTGTTGGCAGTGAAATCAGACAGTGCTATCGCTATTTTGTCGTCGTCACAGCAAAATTGAACAGAAAATTCAAAATATGTTTTGCTAAGTGAGGAGTAGTTTTATTGACATGTCAGGGTCAACACTGTCTACACCAGTCCAAATATGGTATTAAGTTACAGCAGAGAGCAAGCAAGAGGAAATCTTGTGTTTAGAGTTTGAAGCCTCTGTCTGTGTGTCTGTGGAGTGGAGACATCATTGGAATAAGATAAGATTCTGCTGTGTAGTATAGTAGTACGCGTCCACGTATGTATGTGATAGCTGAGAAATATCTTGTTATTCATGGAATTTCAGAGTCTATAGAAGTATTGTCAGTTTCCCAATTGTAAATGAGGGGTGACAGAAGGATTTGGCAAGACTGGCTTCTTCAGTGTTGTTCTGTGAGCTGTGTGAGTCTTGAGTAGTTTTTATCGTGAAGATAAATCCATAATAACACCCGAGCGAAAGGAAGAGAAAGTTCAAAGTTATGACATCGTACGCAGTGACAGGCCGCTACTACTTTTCTGTGAGTTTTGTCATTACTACGCTGCTGAGAGAGAAGTGTCTCTGTATTAAAAGACTTTGCGACTCGTAAGCACAACAGACATTTATGTAGAGAAGAAGAAAATCAGATATAGAAGATGAGCCGGAATTGTCTCATCCTTCGTGATATTCAACTCAATACTTTCAAATCAAGGAAGAAGCGTTATGCCCAAGTCAAGCATTTACATACGACTCAGTGCAGGCAGTCTCTTTTTTCTATTGTCTTTTGTTTGCTTCTTAAGTAGCTTATTGGCTATGGAGAATTCCTCCTCCAATGAAAAATATCTATATGCTGCCGTTCTTTTTGTGGCCACTGTATAATTGCCTTCTGTTTGCAGTTAATCTTTAATATTCTTTCAGACATTCTTTTGAGAAACCCGGTACTGTTGTTATGGTGAAAGGGGTAAACAGAATTTCCTATAGTTTCCATCGTTTTGTGACGGGCTCTCTCCGGTACTTATTTTTCACGAACACGCTGCCTCTAAATAAATACAACTCTGTTTCGGTGATTCTGGGGCTTAAGTCGGGTTTTGTAGCTATTATAGAGTTAATGGTATGGTAGCTTATGATGTAACCAATGTGAAATATTGCAGAGAAGGATGAACTTGTGGTGAAATGAGTGAAAGACTTATATTGATTTCTTTCTTTTTTACTATTTAGAATATTTGCGACAAGGAGGAGGCTACCCAGCAGGCTACGAAGAGCTGGACTCTGGCGTTGCCCCTCCACGACCAGAGTATCTATCCCCATCCCAAGCCACAAATGCTCATCCTAACAATTATGGTAATTAACATTTAATACATACGTGTAATCAATTAAGCGAATTGATATGTGCTTTCATTTATAATACCAAAGTTCCTATCGTGGTGAGTTTGCGCAAGTATAATAATTTTTCACTAATGTACTGCTGATACAATTTTGTATTGTATTTATTAATAATTGGTATATTTGAATATTAGCACTAGATCACTGGCTATAATATTACTAATCTAACCAAAAACAATTTAGTTGAAATTGCTAAAGTAATTTTATTTTAAAGCGATTTACTATTATTTTGCAATTGTAGCTGGTTAGGTGGTAAGATTGCATACTGCAGTTTGTAAAACGTCAATAATTATAATAGCAAATATAAATTCACATTTCTAATTTGGTTCACTACTAAGTTATAGCAACGTACAGCTTGCTGCTCTTTATTGTGATTTAATTTTTTTGTGATCGTGTGCCGCTGATAAAATATTCGTACGCAACGGAGGGAATTTGCAGGTCTAATAACTTGTAATTTCTAAGAGAGATTGTTTGTGCTTGAGTTGACTTGATAACGTTGTGATGCAATTAGTAGCAGCATTTGTTGTTTGTGTTGCGGCTTTTAATTACATAAGTGAGACTATGTTAACAGAAGAGGAAAGAGGAGGAAACGGGAACGGGAGCTACAGTGGTGGATGGAATTCTGCAGGCGGCGGTGTAACGTCTCATTACGGTAATCTGCCTATTCGGCCATATTTGATAGGAACTGGAGGAGAGAGTGTCAGAAAAGAAGACAATCAGGAGCGAGGTTCCTCGTCGCATCATTCGCACCCTTCTCCGTCTGTGCCAAACAATGGAAATGCCATGGGGAGCATGGCCAGCATTCCAAGTAGTCCAAACACTTTGAACGCTGGAAGTAGCCAAATGGAGCCTCGACTGCAGTCACCTGCAGTCAATTCTCTTCATATTCACAATCTTCACCATCACCACCACCAGCAACAATCCCAACACATTCACCAACAACAGCAACAGCCACCACCGCAACTTCTCCATTTAAATCTCAATTTGAATCAAGAAGACGATAAAGAGTCGCCAGACTCTCAACTTATGATTGCCAATTCAGGTCCGTCCTCCACCCGTCCAACAATTAAAAACTCTCTTCGTTCATATTTCTTCTGTCTCTATTTCCTCGAGTATACAACTTTCTTACAACACTGAAATGGACATTGAGAAAATTTTACGTCGTGCTTATTATCATGCTTGATTTGCTTGCTGGAGCGAAAATGCAGGTTTTATGCTTTCGGTCAACAAATGAACTGTCACCGTGTACTCAATCAAATTGGAATGAGTTACCTAGATGCATGTTTCCTTAAAAAGTCCAACCAGACTACAAGATTTTATATTAAACTTGAACAGAAAAATGAGTCATGCACCATATTTCAGATTTATTGTTATCTGGAATTTATCTGTATATGTATATGGCTTGATTACTTTTTGTACTTCAAAAATTGTTTTAAACGTTTCGAAATGTAAATTTGCTTAGTCGATAAAGGCTGTACCTTTTAAATTAAAATTAAATTAGAGTTCATCTGTGACATCCACCCCAATTTCTGTATGTTGGTTGAAGACATAGATGACGTAGTTTTCCATTGTATTTACCTCAGATTAGTAGAAATATCTGCCACTGAAATCAATAATTTAGAATAATAGAAGTCTTTCAAGCGGAAAATTGTGCTCATTCCAATTTTGTTTCGCATTCTGTGGCAGTTCTTTTGTAATTCTATCTTTACTGACTCTAAAAATGGTACACTGCACTGACTGCACTATTATGTTATGGGTATAGTAAAGAACTCGCTCAACACTTCGGAACAGTAAGAAGGATGCAGAGAACAGCATAAAAATAATTTCATGAAATAGCTGCGGAGGGTACACACAAAAGTAAACCCAAAACTTCTTTTTTTAAACTGGTATATTTTTTACTGTTATTCATTATTTAGGGTTTAGAAAAGTATTTTCAGCAAAGGATATTTATGATAACTGACGAGTAGCTCAACAAATTTTTGACATATTTCAGTGGTGTAAAACAGTTTTTTTTCAAATTTGTGGTGTTCTTGAGTCGTTGTTTCATTGATGATATTTTGACCCACACCAGTCATTCAATATGCTGTTCCCAGAAGTTCGAGAAATACCCACCTTTCTTACATGATATTTTTTAAAGCCAATGTTTCCATTTCTATTTAATATACATACCTCGACCTCTCTCCGCCCCTCCATTTTCTCAAATTGACAAATTTGATTCACTTTGTTCTGGCTATTTACGAATAGAATGCGTCATAGTACTATGTATTAATATGGTTGTTATTGGAGGCTGAATTTAGCTAGCGTCCGCATTGCTGGACTAGAATGATTTAGGTATCTCAATTTCTTTAGTACCATAGATATGGTATAGTTAAGTATATACGAAAGTCTGACTTGTGGACTGATGAAAATTCAGTGCAGATAAAGAAACCATAAGCATACGTCGCCACCAGACAGGAAATGAGTTGAAGATGCCAAGCAATCGCAACAATCATTTCAGCACAGTTACAAAATATATTTTAAGGCCCAAGACGAGATAAGAAAGAACATTTCTTACAGATACAGTAACAAGAATCCTGTCTTCATATCTTTCATAAATGCAACCAACAACACACATCTTTGGTGAAGTGTCCCTTCTTATTTATTGTAATTGTTGTTGCCTCCTTGTAATGGAGAATGAAAAGGAAAGTGCTAAAGATAAGATTGTTTATAGGATATTTCTAGAAACCATACCTGAAGGAATACAATGAATGGCAACGTTTGTATATTTAAATTATCCACAAAATACACAATTCTATACTAAAAAGCCAATCGTTAGGCATAAACTGAATTCATAAAAATTGAGAACTTCAGGTTAACAGCGTGGAATATTCTCAATTATTCTCCTGGCCAGACATCTAACCTATGATCACCTGAGTACATCTTAAGAGCGTTGTTATCACAGTGCGTTTTATAATTACTCTTATTGTTAGTTCTATCTCTTTTTAATTATTCATAAAGAATTTATTCGTAATCTTGTATAATGTAATTCTATTTATTTCTTGGATATATTTCCAAATGCCAACTGAAGATTGTCTTCAAACTAGAATTGAATGTTCCGTTGTTCCGTGTTGCAAATAATCATTGGAACTTTGAGCATTACTATATCTTCAAGAACGATCATTAGAATCGGTCAAATTGCTTTGCTGTTTTTCTCTAGAATCGGGTTTATAAAAATAAATTATTAGTAGCTTAACTGGTTAATTTGCCCAGTTTAACAAATCGTGTTTGCTTTGTATGGTCTTTAAGGTTGTTAAAGGTGTTGCATGTTGTAGATTCGTTATATAAATCTTGATACTGTGACCTTTGATATTTGGTGTAAGGCTTTGAAAAATCTACATACACTTTGAGATCCTTGGGTTAACTAATTTTGAGATTTGTATTGAAATAGGTGTAAGGTGGCGTGATCCAGACTTGCACGAGGTAATTCAATTTCTGGGTAACCCGAATCCGGTAGTAAAAGCAAATGCGGCAGCTTACTTACAGCATTTGTGCTATATGGACGACCCTGTTAAGGCGAAGACGAGAGCGTTGGGGGGAATTCCACCTCTCGTTGCTCTCCTTAGTCATGATCAGCCGGAAGTACATAGGAATGCCTGTGGAGCCCTGCGTAATTTATCCTACGGCCGCCAGAACGACGAAAATAAAAAGGCCATCAAAAGTGCGGGAGGAATTCCTGCACTCGTCCGACTTCTTAAAAGAACGCCTGACAATGAAGTCAAAGAACTCGTCACTGGTGTCCTATGGAATCTGTCATCCTGTGAGGTAAGTCTGTTCATCAACCATTCTAAAATATTTTCTCTGCATTGAATGCAGAAACAAACGAACGGCATTTTTGACATAAACTGAATTTATAGGAACTGAAAAAAGCTATTATCGATGACGGTGTAATTCCTTTGGTGAATGCTGTGATTATACCGCACAGCGGGTGGGATAGAAATAATATCAGTGGCACAGGGGCAAGTCATGTTCCCGATGCGTGTTGGTCTACAGTCTTCAAAAATGCATCTGGTGTTTTTCGGTATGACTAACTAAATAAACAGAAATTGCCATTGATTTTATTTATTCATTTCTACATTATAGTAAGCCCACGTTGGATTAGTGCTAGAGCTAAAAGGTTTATTGTCTTACATGATTATTATGTCACAGAAACGTCAGTTCGGCAGGAGAGTACGCTCGTAAGAAACTGCGGGAGTGCGAAGGACTGGTAGAGGCTCTACTACATGTGGTACGATGTGCCCTGTCTAGAGCTGATATAGATGACAAAAGCGTAGAAAATTGTGTATGTATCTTGCGGAATTTGAGCTACCGCTGTCAAGAAGTAGAAGATCCTAATTACGACAAACATCCTCCGCCAGCACAAAGTCGAGCAACAGCCACTCAAGCCAAAGGAGAAAATCTAGGATGCTTCGGGGCCAACAAAAAGAAAAAAGAGGCTGCTTTGGCTGCATCTTCTCCCAAAGACACGAATCCTGTTAACACAGGACCTACTCGCAGCACCAGTCACACAAAAACAGATCCTGTTAGAGGCATGGAACTACTTTGGCAACCTGAGGTTTGTCCTTCAAAATACTTTCTTGAATACCTTTTTCTGATACCAATAAACGTTTAAACTCTAACATTAATTACATAGACTTATTGTGTAATAGCAAATCTCTTATGCAATTCAGGTGGTCCAGGCTTACTTGGCACTCTTGTCGAATTGTTCAAATCCAGAAACGTTGGAAGCAGCTGCGGGGGCCATACAAAATCTTGCTGCGTGTTACTGGCAACCAAGCATTGAGATTCGTGCAGCGGTCAGAAAAGAAAAGGGACTGCCAGTTCTTGTTGAACTTTTGCGTATGGAAGTGGATCGAGTCGTGTGCGCTGTGGCCACAGCCCTCAGAAATCTGGCACTTGACCAGCGTAATAAAGAGCTCATAGGTAATCAATTTTTTGTAACATTGTTTTTGTTACTGCATGACATGGATTGACAAATATTGTGTCGGCTTGTTGATCATCCAAAGTTGTGGTATTCTACAAGAATCATTTTTATTATCTCTTTAGGTAAATATGCAATGCGAGATTTGGTTCAAAAACTTCCTTCGGGACGACCGCATGATCAGGGTACTTCGGATGACACAATTGCTGCCGTTTTAGCCACTCTCAATGAAGTCATCAAGAAAAATGCAGAGTTTTCCAGGTATCAATCTGTGTAATCAAAAAGTGTAATAATAATAATAAATACAAAGAGGATCGTACACCGAGTTTATATATTATACCATTTTTATCGTTAGGTCTCTAATGGAAGCAGAAGGTGTTGAAAGACTGGTTCTGCTAACACAACAAAAGCGTCGCTACTCCCCCAGAGTCGTAAAATTCGCCTCTCAAGTCCTTTACTCTATGTGGCAGCATCAAGTAATTACTACACAACAATTTTAATATAATTTTTCTATACCCCTACAGGATATGTAAATCAGTTTGTAAAAACTGAATACACTGCTTTCCCAATTCCTTTTAGTACAGGTACACTTTGAGGTAAAGATGAGTGTTCTGAAAGCAAGACAATGATTTTTACCACAATTGGAAAGCCTTCTTTGAGGTGTTGTTAAAAATCTAAATTTCACCGCTGCTCAAAAGTCAAAAGCAGCAGCAAACCTTTATTTAATAGTAAGGCTGTGGTATCCACGCCCTTGTAGTTTTAATGGTAAAAGGGTATATCATAAATATTTGAAACAATTTTTTTTATTCATATGATATTATACTTACCTCACAGGAATTACGAGAAGTGTACAAAAAAGCAGGGTGGACGGAACAAGATTTCGGTAAGATTATGCTAAATTTTATTTCTAAACATCTTCAAATATTAATTAGCTTATCGTCATTCAAAAAAAATTCATTGTAAATAATAATACAAAAAAACTTAGAAAATATCAAAAAACATCATTTAGTCGAACGAGACATCTATCTCTGCCTTAAGAGCATCCACTAGATTCTGTCCCTTTAAATTGTTGAACTTCCGGGCGTGGATCTGGGATAGCATGTGCATCTTGCATGTGCTCTACTGAAATTATAGTATAATGTGCACATAATTATTATATGCATGGACACAAATGATTGTATTAAGGGGTTGTACTTAGGTTACACTCACCTATTCTGTCACCAGGTTCCCCTTGTCGCAAAGAAATTTGTCTTGGTTTATCGCTGACAAATAAATCTAGTGGTTTTAGTTTGCCATCGGTAGTATGACCCATTTTCAAGTGAACCCCTAAAGCATTCTTATTAGGGCAAACTCGTGCAGGTTGGGCATTTGACTGTAGAAACTATAAAATCAATTGTATCCGTTTTAAAATTACTGTCATATTTGGCAGGAACATTGTACACTAAACGATTGCTGTAATACTACTTTGCATGAAATGAAGGAAAAAACTTACGACATTGAAAACTTTCAACGTGATTTTTCATATTACTCTTTCTTGTGTATACACCCCCTTTTCGAAGAACATACATGAAAATGGTGGGTTGTTTGTGTGCTGCCTCCTAAAGTGTCGAATCAAATCTTTTTTCACCATTTCTTCTTTACAGCCATGGTGAATGCATGACATGGGCACATCGCTTCTATGTATTTTGTAGAAATCGTTCCAATGTCGATTGAGTTCGTCTATTTCAGGTCCGGGTGGGTTTTCAAAAAAATCGACGTCAGGGTCAACGTCTCTTATTTTCGAGTTTGCATTATATATTCTTTTTTGTTAAGAAATACACAATTGTCAAATTTTAAAAATTATCCAGTGAAATAGTTATTCTCCTTTTTCGTTGGACTTCAGCCTCCCCTTGCAAAAATACGTCACATTAATTATGTATGTTTAAGAAAAACTTCCAAACCAAAAGAACTTTTCTAATGCAGCTGGTGAAATAGCAGATTTGTGCAGGTACACAAACTCCCTCTGAGCCAAAATTATTTCCCACATCTTTCTGACTTCCATGCAGTAAGGGACTCACAGTTTTCCACTTCTTCTTCAACAAGAATTAAATTTTCAATTATATCCAACTCTACCGTTATGAGTTTGTAATCTTCGGGTTTCTCCTTCGATTCTACTTTCCGTCTCTTAATCGATGGGCCAGGTTTTTCTGCCATTATTTCTTATAATACAGCGAATTAAATGATAATAAATTTGACACTTGTTGAATTGTGAAGTAAAGTGGTACAATCGAAATAGACCTTGATGAGCAAAAAGCACAACAGAGATTATCACGAATCCAAACAAAGAGCTAGTACAGACGCATGCGTAAGCGCATCGTACGATTTCCAGCACTACGCACATCGCTTGAGTATCGATCCTAAATTGAAATTTGCATACTGAACATTGTACCGCCATTTTACAAACAAATTACGAACTTTTGTTGTACATCGATGCATTTGTTTGAATTACTTCGACTGCATTAACTGATTATTTCAATGTAGCTGCGACCCATTCAGTGGCTTCAACTATTGTTGAACGCTTTTCTAATGTATGTCTTGTTGTGTTACTATTTTTTTAACAGTGAGCAAAGGGACCGGAGGCCGTGGAGGAAGTCCCGGTCCCGGTGGTAGCGGAACAGAGCCCAGCTCTGCAGGTTCCCCCGTCAATGCCAACAGCACCCTTAATCGTCCGATGGCCAGCCAAAGTGGAACCCGCTATGAGGACAAGACCATGCAACGTGGAGCCAACAATACTGTTCCCAAAAGCCCACCGCCTTCATACCCACAAGTAAATTAAAACATTGTCCGTATGTCAATTTTCTAGCCTAGATCGATTATTAATTTTTATGATTCATTAGGGGGAAGAAGTTCCATTGGCAGACATGCCTTACCCTGACGGTGGTTCCCACGCACCTCCTCCAGGCGCTTTCCGCATGTACCCCTCCCAACCTGTAAGATTACTTTTTTGATTTGGTTTAAAAAATATTTATTTACATTTTCTAGATTTTACAACTCTCTGATTAGTGTAGTGTTTTTAATTTTACACCATGGTTATACATTCTATAGTGGTAGCTAGTATTCATTTGGTGTACTCCATGTACATTAAATTCATTTAATCCCTGATACTGATACCTATAATGAAAGAGTATTTTTAAAGGTGCGTACATTGTACTAGGATTGTTAGTAGATTTGTTAAATGGTTGATATTATGGTTTGTTTGTTTGTGGCTAGCCTGGACAGTAAGACAGACAGAAAGAAATGTGAAAGGTAGCTGCTCTTGTCAAACTCACCTGTAGTCTGGCATTCATGGACAGCTGACGATTGACAATGAGTGACTGTGAAAGACGATTGTGTGACAAATATCATCTCACATCCTCTCTTCCGTCTTGTAGCATTTTGAATGACTTGCAAACATTCCTATGAAAACGAGCAAAGTGTTACCCCTCTCCCTGTCCCCACAAATCTACAGTTACTATAGAACTAATTAAGTGATAATATCATTACACCTCATTGTGAACGTTAATTACAATTACATTTTCACCGAGTCGAAAGTATAATATAAATACCACCAAGAAGCAAGGTCAGTAATTATCATTCTGCAGACACAACCACTATTAGCACAGTTGAAAGAAAGTCATTTATACTCCACGAACTGAAATGACTGATGGTGAGCAGTGTGATATTCCGATGTACATTGTGATTTCCTGAAGCATCTTTAATTATGGTAAAAGCGAACAGACAAGAAAGAAAGTCAGACCAAAGCCCACTTGTTTCCGCCAAGTAAATGCAATTGTAATAATAATAGGCTGTGTGAATTGTAAGACTTCTCTACAACTGTTCCTGATTGTGCTTATCTTTGTAAAACATCTGTACTCTTCTGACCACATGAATATTTGTCTCCTCTCTTTCCGCCTACTTGTACTCAATTGCCTCTATCTGCTACTATTCCTATCACTGAAGTGACGACCAGTGAAGACAACAGTTACAAAACCTTTACAAACAGTATTGTGTCAGTATGCAGTAAAGGGTTGCACGCGCGCAGATAGAGGAAATAACGTGGAGTTCAATGACAACGAACTGGAACAATATACTTTTTTGCCAACTCAAATGCTGCGGATTCGTCGGTGCGTTAATCTCTCTTCATGGATGTTTCTAGTTGATCTTTAATTTTTATTATTTACCCGTATCAGCTCTAAATTCCTAATCAATCTCTTTAACCATTCAACATTAATCATTATTACATTATTTTACCTGCAGTTGTTTTCAGTAAATACATCAGTTAAATACATTCTACTAATATCTACTAAACTACTATTATAAGTCTAGTCATTGCAAATTCCTTTTCTATACTTCTATTGTAGGCATTTCATTTTTACGCTATGTCAATTTAAAAAACAAAAGTTATTTCTGCTTTTTATACATATCCTACAGGATTGCATTTATTTAAAAAAAAATTATTAGCCGTACTTTTTATGTTTGCACGAAAGCTTTCTTTTTTACTGTGTTTATTGATGTTGGAGAAAGGCTGATTTCCCTTAGCTTTCTTGTTGTTTTATATAGACCGTTAAATGAGTATCAAGCTCGAGTGAGTTAAATGCGTTGTTGTATCACGCTTTTGGTGTATGGTTAGTTATAGGAACTGTGCATGAGCAACAGTTTTGAGATTGTCTAATCAGGAATATTTTGACGAGTGACGATCTGTGATTATGAAACTTGTATACACGCCAAATATTTGGCGCAACCATAGTCCAACATTCTTCCATAATATTGGCTTAAGTAAATTTTCTTTGATGTAGACCACAAGACCATAGATTTATATATATAAATATATAAAATATCCGTTGTATTGGGTGTCTAGTATTTCGATCCATAAATTTCAAAGAGGGCATTGGAAATTTGTGTGTGTATCCATAAACTCCCTGTGTTATATTTTGTATTATGGTGCTTCTAGGTTTGACGATTTAATTACCGCATGAATTCTGACGTCTAGGGATAAGTGAAAGCAATCAAATTCCCTATTAGCACCTGTAGGAATTTGGAAGGACAGGCTGAAATTTGTAGACCTGAGTTGTACCAATTTAGTAAACATCTTTTATTTGTGTAACTTGTATATATACTGTTACCCCTTGCTCGATTGTCTTGTACGTGACTCCTTCTACAGTAGATATTTAGAACGTCTGCATAAAAAGTGCACATGAAATGACTCTGAGCATGAGAGTAGATGATAAAGTTGGAAACGTTCGGTCGTAGAGCGTAAAATATATCTTTGGATTTAGTTAGATTAGTGTATACGTACGTGTGCAGTTGGTTTACTAAATCAGTGAATGTCTGTTGACTCTGTTGTATGTAGAAAATAAAAGTTTATGAAAGAGAATAGTAAGGATATTTAACATTGTGTTTTACTTTGACAGGTGAAGCCAGGAGAGCCCCTATACGCCCAAGTGAATCGAGAAAAGAAAAAGAATCGTCACTACGAAGGGAATTCCCGTGGCTACGGTGCATATGGCTCTAGCCCATCTGCTGATCATCAACATTCCCACTGGCCGGACAATTCTAACTCAGTCTCTGTCGATAATTTAGCACATCAACCAGGAGGTGATTCCTGGGTCTAGAGTAAACAGTATAAACTAAAAACCCCGCTTTATTGTGCACTTATTCAATAAGCTCCAAAGGCACTTTATGCTGACAGACTCCTACCTAATCAGAGAAATTATTTTATTGACCAATGGCTCGTCGTTTCCTCTGACTTTAAGTATCCGAAATTTATATGTAAAATAATCATGCATTACATTTATGACATAGACAAGTCTTCTGACAAAAGTACGCTGTTTGTGAAAAATAAACAAAGCAGTACAAAAAGCATAGTCTTTTAAAGGTCTATATAATTAGTATTGAAAAGGGACGTCGGAACTTACATTCGGGCATAAACAACTATCTAAATGAAATTGTGACACGTAGTGCCCTCAATAATTATCAGTCTATAAGAAATAGATGTAGCCGAATTTATTGTTATCTTCCTTGAATATCTGCAGCGTATGGGCGATTTAGTGATTAGAAATGTAATATGTTGTTGTCATTGTCACAAATAGTTCTATGCTGCTGCTACTGACGAGGAAACCAGTTTTGAAGTACAATCGAGTAGAATTTTAGAAAGAAGAGAAATTTAATTATATGAAAGTGGACTACTGCAATGTGTTTATGAAGCGTATTTAGTAGTAGTGCCTCACAACAGTGGATGATGATGTTCAAGGCATATTCGATTGGCTGAATCTTGAACGACAATTAATGCATTACGGAGTCAGACTGGGTTATTGGGGGATGGTAGGACAACAGATGAAACGATGCTACTTACACATGTAATTAAGTATATTATTACTTCTACTTATTTTAACGAGACTGTATTTGTGTCCATACACTCAAGTACGCTCCCAAAGAAGACGAGACCATGACTACAGACTTTTCACTTTTATGTGTAAGAGTATTGTAGAGAGAAGTCAGTATCGATAACTTAATATTAATTATAGAACTTATGACCTGATATAATTTACTACATAAACCTACATACAACAGCACAGCTTCTAATTCTTAATAATTACTCACACACAACAAGTATTTATAAATTAGAAAGTACTGTGTGCACGTTCATCGTGCACACTGCTGTCACCGTACTTAAGTTAAAAGGTTGCTGCCTACAAGAGGTAACAAAACAGAGCAGGCAAAGATGACTTCTATACTAGACCTACTTAAATCATGTTGAATTGTTTCGATAGCCTCTAAGATGAAGAAAGAAGTGTGAAGCGTTAGCAAATGCAGTACAGTTTTATCAACATTTTATTCTCTGCACTACTTTTTTATTTTTACTTTTTGCAACTACTATATAGCTAGACGGGGAGCCACTCTAGTAAGTACTTTGAGGGATGGTATTCGTATTGACTCACTACATATACGAAGTACGAAACAGTAAAGCTACTATTAGATGGTTACATATATAATAAAATAGTACTACTACTACTACTACTACTACTACTATTACACAAAATAAGTAATCAATTTCATATAGGTATACATTATATGAGTATGTACTGTAATATCATAAATTAATTAAGTGAGAGAGCGTGTGAAACGTGTGCAAATGTGAAGATGAGTGAATTGCAGATTGTGTTGTACAGTGTGTTTGGTGTGGATAATCATATATCACAATATTATATATTTCATATTATTGTATGTAATGCCTATTACATTTTACATTACAAAATTTTATATATCATCGTATGTCATTAATATAATTATCACAACGTATTATTATCGTATTGTTGTTATCAGTGGCCAGCGATATGTTATTTTCATTATTATTGATGGTTGCTTTCCTTTCTATTACATATGAACATATAAATAATCGCTGTAAAAGTAAAATGAGTTATTTGTACTTAGACTTACAAAGGGTACAGTGAGAGTATACATAGCTGTTTCAGTATCATATTTGAGTGTAGGGACTATAGCTTGTTTGTGGTACAATCGAGAATGCATTAGTGCTGTGCCACAAAAGTATGTTATTATGTGACAATGTAGTAATTACGGCTGCAAAGGTGAGTAGAATTGTGTCCTGGACGTCTGTGTGCTCGCTCATCTACATATATATGGAAATCGGAAAAAATGTTCACTAAAACCGTACTTGGACATTGAGCGTGACAATGACACGAAAAATATCCATAAGATTGTTGTAAGATCCTTGACGACTGTGAACTGATGTGCAATTTTTGAGACGACGAGAATTCGTTGAAAAAGAAGAGGAAGCAGCGTGTCAGGGGTTTCAGGAACAACGCTATGCTACGGATGCAGACTCTATGCTGTAGATAAGTAAAGTACAGGTGAACAAAAGTAAATTATTGTACAATAGTGATTGTGAAAGATGGGCAGCTGAATCTGTATTGTAATGTAATGTAAATTATCACTGTAATTGTACTGGAGACGATACCCTGGGATTCCCATAATATATTACTTATACTTCATGTATGTACATACAGTATAATATGCTACTCATTTATATAGAGCTAAGCTACTTAAGACAAGAGCTAAGAATTCAAGACTTGAGAGTTATCAACCATATTCCAGAAAACTAACTCACTATTAAAAATAAACAAAGGTGAACCACTGCAGATTCCATGTTGACCTTCATATTCCTACTTTTATGTTCCACTTATATTCATCAATCAATCAATCACTTTCCTACTCGCAGGATATTATAGTTAAATAATTATGTACTAATGTCTATCGGCACTGATAGTCATTACATTCATTTGTAAAATATATTACGTGCGTACTCTTTCAAACAATATTATTATGTAAAAGCTGCAATTACACAAATATTCCACAAAACTAACAATAAGTAGTGTAGCTACACCGTATACAGTACATTCATCAATGCACAATAACTCCCACTTTACCTAAATCACATTTGAAGGCTACTAAACAATTATAATTAACTTTAAATCTATCATTATATATTACATATAATATATATATATATATATCATTTACGCTTTTGTTCGTCCTCCTGAGACACTTGAGGATCTGTGGGGTGTTCGACGGACTGTGTGCGTCCTGTGGAGTGGACCTGAATTATATGGGTTCATGCTGCTGGCACACACAGCTCCTACCTATATTATAATGTTATTCAAAAGTAAGATGTAAACATTTTCCGTCGCTACCAACTTCATGTTTGCAAACTTTGATATTCTCCTTATTGAAGTCCTGCTCTCACTATCTGTACAACAAATACCTTGCAAGTACATACATACTAACAAACTAACAACTAAAAGTAGGAACAAGATCTATCGAAATCTAGTAACTAGTGAGTAGGCGAATCATATTTCTATATAGGATAGTCTCACCTTGTCTTATGTATATTCAACATTAATGTAGTCCCTAAATCAGTGTAATTGTAAAAACAAACAGAGTACGAAAATAAATCAAATAATGGTAATCAATAAAATTGTTTCTCCTCCATTCATTTGCTTTTCATTTCTAAGCCTGGCAATTAGTTATTATTTAAGCATAATTAATTATTGGTAGGTGCACGGTGTGAAATGGAAAAATAATAGTCACACGGTATGTAGGAATAGCATCTCTGCGTAACAAGTACGTCAATTTTATTTTATTACCATTCAATTTACAAGAAGGTGGTATGTTAAAAGGCAGTAATGAATATTAAACTATGAAAAATTAATCTAAAATTCTCAATTTTAGAATAAGAGTTTGTAAAAATCAAATTGAGCGTTTACGTACGTGTTGTTGCAAGAATATAGTGAACGTTTATGTTTTGCTAATTGTAAAAAGAAGCGTTCCGTTATTTCAGTTCAAAGACAAAAGGCACATTGAAATTGATGATTTGAACATCCAACAAATCAATAGTGGTTATTTTGTTGCGAATACGAATTATGATGATGTTGCTGGTTGTGGTGTGACGGCTGTTGATGTTGAGCGGGTAGACTGGGGTGGATAATAATTTTACGTTTCTCTCTCCTAACTTCGGCTACTACGGGAGGTGTCACGTTTTCCGCCTCCGGTTCACGATGTTGTAGGTGGGGATTGTAGTGGTTATACTGATAGTGATGATGATGATGACGTGATGTTGAGGGATACGGTGCTTGATGCGGCGGCTGAAATGTAGCTATTTGAGACTGGGCAGGTCGACGCTGAGCAAAGGCTTCTTTCATTCGACGACTCATTCCCTGTCCCCCAACGGCAGCACTTTCCAACGCCGTTCTAACTTTTGCGGGAATGCTAGCGGTTTTTTTCTTTCCACCGTCTCTCCAATTCAGTCCCATTTGGACCGTGTCTATTCCCAACATTTTCACGACTTGTTTTACATCGTAATCTGAATACATAATATACAATCATAATAAAATATTAATATAACAAACCAAGTTGAATTTACTAAAAATGAATGCAATCGATAAAATTTACCAGCTCCATTGTGTAGGTAACCGTGACGAACCAATAGTTCTGTTAGAGCGCGTTCTAGATCATACTGTTTCTTTATTGCAGCCGCCAGGGATTTATCTAATTGTCTTAAATAGTTTTCCAACGCCGAGTTGGAATCTTTGCTGTACAATCTGATAATTAGCTTAATACGCTGTAAAAAATTCATTTGAATTAATAAAGTTATAGATTAGGGCTTCATACATAAAGGATTATTGTTTTTGCAAACAAAACGAATCAATCTTACAGATTCATATTCAAGCTGAATTTCCTTTATATGATTTTGGTCTTTCAGAAGTTGTCTGTACAGTTGCTCGGTGTCGTTCTACAATAAAATACAATAATTGGTTATTGTGCAGCGACAAACAAGATTAGCAAAAAGGTGTTATGTATGACTCCTACCTCCAAAGCTTCTATTCCTTTTTCTAATCGTGTAGTACTGAATCTCAACTCAACCACTTTTGCGAAATATTTACAAAGAATTCGTTGCAGATCCAGCAATGAGAGATTCGCCAAACGACTTAAAAGATTTGTCTCACTCTGAAAAATCATGATTCAATTTTTTAAGAGAAAATCACCTTTGAATATTGGAATTTAGAAATTTTGCAAATGGCAATTTACCTTCTCATGGTCTACATCGTCGGAAAGAGTAGAATCGTGTCCGCAAATAATTTCATTTCTGTATTCCATTGCTAAATCAATGGCTTCAATTGCCTCCTCGTATTCATAAAGCCTTTTTTCATCCGACGCTTCTGTGATTTCACTCTGTTAAAATACATTGTTACGTTCTCAAAAACAAATAAACCAATTTAGGAATGAAAAGAGTTTCATTATTTTTATATCAGTTTCACATGAAATACCTGCTTCATTTTGTCAGCTACCTCTATTCTTTTAGCAGTGAGAGATTCTTTGGCTAATCTTAGTTCAACAATTTCCTTCCGCGCATTATTCGGACTTGTCTTTAACGGGGAAACAAGATCCTTTGAAACGGAAAAGTTGGAATTAAACATCATGTTAGGGCATATTTTTTAATGAAATAACAAGTAAAACTTTTAAAAAATAAGTTGATAGTAATACCTCAGTAGATGACACTTTTGGTGTAAATCTGTAATGTATTTGTGAATCAGATTTGCATCTGACTTTAAGGCCAGATGGTGGTTGAAGTGAGTTTCTGCTATCTTCCAATACACAGCTAGAAAATTTTTCACCTAAATTACAATTTTCCACTATCACCTTATTCGTTATTTCAGTGGAAACATTCTTGCTGCTGACTTTTATATTCTCGTTCTTTGATTCATTTGATGTTCGGATTTCTTCCTTTTCTACTTTCCCATAAGAAAAACCAATGAATTATAGATTTCTACATTAGAGTTTACTTTGTTTAAAATGAATATACCAGGAAAATTTATTGAGGACAATTTTGAAATACTATGAGCAGTAACAGCGTATTCATGATTATCGAAGAATGCTTCCGTAACTTGAATTTTTTGGTCAAGAACATTGTTAAAAGTAGCTTCTAGATGGTCTATCAGAGCATCTGTATTAGAACCATCCGATTCTTCTTCGTCTAAATCCTCATCAGAATCCGTTCCTACATCATCTGAAATATCCATAATGAACATTTAGTGTTCAACTCAAATTTAAAAAAAAATGTAATAAAAAATAATTGTTTAAAAAAACGAACTAGCATTAACAATTGTGTATACCATTTGTTTCATGTGTAATTACGGATGGTTCAGTAAATTCTAGGGGTTGCGCTGTTGGTTCAGGATCAATGTGCTCATAACCGTTCCCCTGATACAAGCGCAAATTTTGAAGATATTCCAAATAGTGATAATTCGGATAAACGTTTGGATATCCGGCTCCCGCATAATCGTGGAACTGCATATAATCACCACAGTTGTTGCTTCTGTCAACTGGATTACCTGGTGACTGTGGATATTCCTGATGGTACATGGGTCCTACTATTTACAAAGTTATTGTGACAATTTTAATCGAATAAAACACTAAAGTAAATGTTATGAAGTATTCAATTCCATTGTTCCATTCCAATAAATAAATGGAAATAGTTTTACTAAACCCAGCGGAACATAAAATTACAGTTTTATTTAATTTTTTAATACCATGCTGCTGATTAATAGGAGTTTGAGGCACATTCCCAAAAGAATACGCTGACGCGTCGTGTCCCAAATTCGTGTCATATTCGTACCCAGAACTATCTCCATTTGTATTATGGGGATACATTACTGGATGAGGAATATTTCCATTTCCATACACAAGTCTGGGTGGGATATTTAACGTATTTTGGTGTGACACACAGGTGTATTCCGATTGCTGATCGTCAGGACCCATTTGACATGACATCAATTTAGCCTAACACGTGGTTTATTACCTAATTACAGTAAATAGTAAATCGGAAAACAAGCTTTAGTTGTACTTGTATCTTTAAAAAACCTAAATCGAATAAAACATCTAAAAGTGAATTGCTAAACTTCCGATCACACAAGCTAGAGTAGCTACAAAAATTAAAAATAATTCTACAGAAATGTCGACAACGTATTTTTTTAGAACATTGCAAACATTAAACACCAAACAGCAATTACTTAATAAAAATACGTGAG
>JABASC010000749.1:0-32595 GCA_019776185.1 Plutomurus gul | reverse complement strand
AATCTGGAATTTGAATTTCTCCCTAAAAAAAGCTGCTCTTTTCAATGAGACTACTCACGACACACGAAAATCCAATTTTCCAAAAAAATGACATGACTTAGTAAACGACCCTCGTATTAGTACACGTTTGTACAGCAGCGGGGTAAAAGTGTAAACGTTACAAACTGTGTAAATGTTAGTAAAAGAGGAAAAATTCATATGCCTCTAAATATTTGGATGCGAACATGCAAACGTACTTAAAATATCCTCGAGCTACCCCACAGACGTGCTAGTATAATTGTATAAGTTTATGTTTAAGTGTGATAATGATATAATTAGGAAAGAGTATTTATACTAAAGTCTAAGTCTGTCATTAGTCTGCTACAAACTGCCGTCATATTAGTCAGTCTCTCTTTCTCTATGTGGAATGATAATATTACAGCTAGCCTAAACAGCTAACCTTGACAGTGACTTCCCTTGGTGAGTCTTTGTACCCTTGCAGACAATGAAATGACCTTAGAAAGGAAGAGTTGAACAGCAGGACTATCTCAACATTCCAAAAGTGTATTTTCATCCCCAGCGTCGTCAAGAGAATGCCTTTAGGCCCAATACTTTTCCTTAACTTTTAGAATTTCTATGATTGCAGTATGAAGTTAGAAACCGTTTTACATTGCTTTTGTTACATGCTACCAACTAAGTAACTAAGAGCTTTTCCTTTTGTCAGACTGCTGCAATTGCAACACAGACGCTGTACGTAAAAGCAGGGCAATATATACGAATAGTAAAGTACTACTACAATTATTCAACCTACAATTACCGAAGGCATTAACAAGTTTAGCTTTTAATTAGGTACGAAGGCATCATAACACTTGTCGTCATATGATATGAGCATCACGTGTTGACACGCTCTGGGTTCCCACACAGAAACCCAGTGTCGTTCTGAATACATGAAGAACGTGTACTGTGAAATTAACATGTCACTGGTTGAATTATAAAGATTACTCTACAGACGGCAGGATTATCTTTTCCTGACACAATTAGATTGTGAGGGAAGACAAAAGTAATGTGTTGTGTGTTGTGGTGGGATTTTATTGCATAGTGGCAAACGTGATCTTGTCGTAACTGTAAGATTGCGCACAGTCTACAATAACCAATGAGAAATCAATCTGGTCATTATTATCTATTTGATTTGTTAGGTTGAAACATCTGTTGGAGAAATGTCTCTGTGCGTTGGATTTGTAGACAGCTTGTGTGTGAGTTCTACCACCACCACCGTCCACGCTCCGCGCGCACATTGCACATCCACATGAATGGAGGCAAAGCAAGGCAAGGGTGAGAGCGTGCATGAGATAGGCAGGCAACCATATATTATACACTGTGTTCCTCTTTAAGAAAGGATGCACTAAATAAATAAGATATTTCTCATGTCGTGTAAGTAGGATTCAATCCCAGAACGTGGAATTGTCTTTCCTTCTCTGCTCACTACTATTCCATATTTAGATCTCTCGGTAAAAAGGTTCATGCTTACACATATACCTAGGTAAGCAAGTAAGAATGAAAAGCACCTTAAATGTTTCACATTCTCATTCGATTCGTTTCACGTCAAACATAAAGTATTGAATAGAAAGAGTTTAGTAAAAGGGACGCAAATACCATTAAGTATACAAAGGAAATACCAAAGAGACTTTTCATCCAATGTTCTTACAATACAATTTTCTACACAATCCTATACTATAATGCTACAGACTGCATTCTGCCATCAGAAAAGGGGAAATCACGATGCCTAGTTATTTTACTTATTGTAATAGTATCGACTGTAAGACTGTATATGTATACATATGTCTAGATGTTTATATATGTATATATAGGCTGAAGATGAAGAAATGCCCCAGAAGAACAAAATGTATTTTTGTCTATCGTCTAATTCTTCCACACCCGTAAAATATCAGCCACCAGCATTTTCATAGCCACCAAAATACATACGTCACTTGTATTTATGTTTCACTGGTACACAGTAAGTAATATACATCTTAGGTGTAGGTAACAACACGACGCTTGCAGTAGACAGTACATAAGTATTAAGTAGAATCTTCATGAAAACACCGAGGCACATGGTGTGCACAGTAATGTGATGTTTTTCAATGCAATAGTCATGGGTCGCTAATAGGGCCGCGATTAAAACAGTTTGAAATGGTTTCCTTTTAAAACTGAAGCCTCATCATCAGCACGGCCTTTTTCTAGCAGTCGCATACGATTTACGGCAGAATGGGAGAATTGGCCAGGCGTAGCAGCGTTGGCACAACGATTGTCTCTCAACATGCCCATTCGTTCCCCAAAAGTGTATGTACATAGAATATGAAAAAGATGTGGCTCGAAGCCAATTACATTAACCCTCTAAGCATCGCCCGCGCTCCCCATCCGCTAGTATTATTCTCTACACTACTACTGGGCTCTTATCACCGGCCATAAATGGCCTTGCATGTCCAATATGAGATACTTATGTGTCAAAAAGGCATAATCGTCCCGCAAAACTAGGTATATGCATAGCCGAGTTCTCAGAACGGACTATAAGAGGAGGAGAAAATTTAAGAAAAATGCTTCCAACAAATATCAGACAGATTATATTGCATGAATTTTAAATTGTATGTTCTGCTCACATGTTTACTATTTACTTAAATGATATGTGCATTGTTGTACGTGCGGTGAGCTGACGAGTACATGGAATGCACACAATGTAAGTCCTATAGCTGCTATCTATATTACTCCCTCTCTAAGGACATTACATTAGCTTCTAAAAGAAACAATCACACAATAATGTGTACATACAAACATAAAGTGCTTTGCTTAGTCATCTTCAGATTATATGCACATACAATTCTCACATGGTACATGTTACCTCTACGTGCATATATCACGATCGTGAATTCTGTACACGACGTATGGATCTGTGCGTACGCCTCTCTCTGAGCAAAATTATTGTGTCTGTGAGGTGTCTATTGTGCCTATATTGATGTTATCTAGTAAACCAAAGCACCCACTACAGCTCTATAATTAGATAAGTAAATGTGAACAATGTAATAATATCTGTTACATATGTAGTATAAATATGTAACTATGCATTTAATTGAAATGGGTCTATCTCTTGTGATCTCAGCTTGTTATTAAGTAGACAATTAGCGTTTTACGAGCAACCTATAGGCACCTAAATAGTAACCTTGGGAGATTTTAATTCGACAGACCACTATATCTCTGCACTAATTGCATTAATAAGGCTAATCCCAGCTCATTTTTTTCATTCACAACTTTTCCTACTTTGGTTCAAGACAAGATACGCATCGCGTGCCATAAAAATTAAATTAGAATTCACAGTCAGAGCACACTTAAATACTTGAGGCCTGAGAGGGTAGGCAACTGCACACCGGCTACAGCTCGGAATACAAAGTAGTTCTAGTAGAGTCTCTTTATTCGAGTGTAAGTTGCAGTAAAAGTTCATGGATTGCTACTTCTGATGAGTATGTAAATTTTTATATTCGACAGCAACAATGATTGCAATGGTAGGGCAGTCCTCGTCTAAACTTGTGTGTACAATACATTGCCTACACACCAAAGTGCTAATAATGCAATGCCGCTAATAATACAGCCCGTATATACATAATATATTCGCAACGAACAGTGACTGCGAAATTCTGTGTCTGTTCCCAGTTCGCCGCTTTTCATAACAAGAGATGACAATATTCTCTTGGCTGAGGAGAATTTCCTGAAAGACTTTTGAAATACATTGAGATTTAGCAGAGAGAGGGATAGAGATAGAGATAGATACGATAGATAAAGGTGGCGGCAGAAATTATGATTTATTATTGAAGGAATGCTGAATGGAATTGTGTGAAAAAATCGTCAGACAGTTCTCGTATGCGCTCTGGTCCGCTTACTGTATGTGCAATTAGCAATAGGTAGTGGAGAGGTGGTCGTGCCACTGTAGAGTACACACAGAGGTGATGCAGTGCACTTGCAATTAGTCTATGAGCTCATAGTTATGTGTACTAAAGAGAATCGTTGCACGGATTAACTGGCTGCTATACACATCATGGTCATATTTACGTTAAAGAAAAATTTTGCCCAGCTCCTGTTATAATTTCAAGTTCGTACTTATAGTTGTTGTTGTAGCTGCAATGAAATGATCTAGTAGTTTAGTTGTTGTTGTAGTTATGTAGTTATTCTGTAGTAGTAGGTATGTAGTAGTGGTGTTTGTCTGGCTCGACTGCGAGCCACAAGAGACGACTTTGACTCTCCGTCAGGATTCTTCAGAGGGAAACTTGCTTTGTTACTCTTAATCTCTACTTTCCCGATTGACTGCATTTTGTAACGCAGAAATCGTATGCGGAGCATTATGTGTACACCCTACCGGTGCACTGGCACTAGTATACATGTATATGTAACAAATGAGTACGCACAAAAATAAAAAGTTGTTTCAGTTTAATGAAGAACAGTACTACAAGCTTGAAACAATATGAGTTGAAACTCTTGATGGCATCAAAGCAACGATCATGATGATGATGATGATGTTGTTGATGATGATGCTAACATTGAAAGTTAACTCGCAGCAGTTACACAAGTTAGCCGTGTGCAAGTTCTACTACAAAATAATATAATGCAGTGCAGTCGAGTGAATTGAATTTGTAAGGAGCAGAATAAGTGGATGAAGACGGTAGCTTTATTGGGGAAGTCAGAGGAATGAAAATTCGTTGTTTCTCTGCACATTTAAGTATCTATGTGTGAATTGTGGCAGTAAAGTTAACTGATTATTGTGAGTGAACTGCACAAAAGTATATCATTCATTATCATATGTACATACTACTATTCTATGTACTCTTTATGTACATAGCAGGTAGAATTTAGTAAATAAAAATATACACACTGCACGCAGTTACTACATATCTGTAATAATAGGGAATGCTGTACATGTTGTATGCATGAGTGGTAGCTGTAGTAAGTATAGTAGAAATTAATGGAAAAATGTGGAATAGATTTGACTTTGTGACTCGAGTGCAACAGCAAAGTCATATTAGCATCTGTACAGGGTTTGCTGTAGTATGTCGTATTATAGCGGCCAGATTAGGTATGCGAGCAGTGAGGTTGGTAGTGTGTGTGAGTGAGTTAGTGAAGAGACTCGATAAGGTGAGACTGGAGTGAGACGAGTTTAAAGAACATGAACAGAATTGAGCAGACGGATGAATTACGGCACTTGACGAGAAACCCTCAGGCCGGCACCTGACCAGGAAGGCTTCTTGCCATTGTCGTTGTCGAGAAGAAGAAGGAATGAATGAGGATGAGCAGAGCCATTCCTTACTACAGCACACACACACACACATAGCACAGAATATAGAATATAGACGAGAGACACATATACTAATGGTGGTGGATCCAATGCAGTGCACTTACTCATCCTAATGTATGTATGTATGTAGTGACTGTGAGTGAGAACTGTTGTGAGACGTAGCATAGTAAAACTAGGTAGTAGTTTATCGTATATGTGGTGCAAGGGTATACGAGTGGCTTTGTACACACAGAGTAAATGCCCCCTTGTTGTATGTGTGCACAGGCTTTTCCTCCTCAAAACAACTCGACTAATTCCACTCTTCTTCACCATCAAACAAAACGTTTGTCAATCTTTCCCTGTAGTCGGCGATACACCTTCGTCTTGACATCTTCAACGTCTCAAGAGCCAGTGGACGGTCGAGAGGAAAAATTCTATTTTGTCCATCACCTCACGAAAACAATTACAGAATACTACCCACTAGACAACTACTATATCTCAAGTCAACGTTTCCTTTTGTCTGTCAGTCTAGTAGCATTGGGACGCGAACCAACACCACTCACCTTTGCCAACCAGCTCTCGCACAGTCAACAGTCAAAAGTGTGACTACTACCTTTATAGTTGTGTGTACAAAAAAAGAGCTGAAACTGAAATTGTTGACTGGAATTGATAGTGAATAAAATAATTGTGGCATTTTGATTGACTTCTCGAGCCCGCTACGAATTATTTCAACAGGAATATTGGAAAATGTGGCATTTCCGCGTGAGTTTACTTGTGGTGGCAGTCTGTCTACTGAGTGGTGCATTAGCTCAGTATGATGTCAATAATTGTCCACCGGAAGATTCTACTTTTGAGTTAGTGACAGGCTGGATGTACAGTGCACCGTCGGATATACTGGAGACGAGAGCAGGCACCCTCCAACTTGCCGAATGTCTAGATGCCTGCAGAACGAATTTGTCTTGTCACGCTGTCAACTTTGAAACTGGGCTTTGTGTACTGTTCCGGAGTCAAGCTGGAGATAAACAAGGTAATTCCCAGGATTCCTCCATCCACTATCATACAAGGCACACCAAAGTACCTGATAGAATAATGCATGGCCTGCATGCATATATTCACATTTTTTACTTATGATACGTGTAAGCCTTTATCCCTACCAATTCCACTCACCTCATCTTTTCTCAGTAGCGCACACAGTGCCAGAGATGCTTTCCAATTTTAGACTTATTATGCATGCTCACACTGTCAGTTTTATTTGTTCAGGGAATAGCGGCTGGAGAGAAAAAATTCTCTCGTCGTCTTTGTCGTCCTATGATCCTGCCATTCCAGGAGAAAGTAGACACACATCTAGTGGTGCAAAATATATTTCCCAATCCATACGGTATTTATAATAGATGGGACATACTTATGCATTTTTCGAATGAACTTTTTTTCCTACCCACAAGCACTTTAAAGAATAATTCAGTGTCAACTCATTTCTGGCTGCTTTGCAAAAGAGAGACAGTTACTTAGCAAGTCGAATTGTATTCTCACTGTAATGTATTCCTCCATTGTAGTCCGTGCCATGGCAATTTCTGTCGGAAATGTCGCTTCAGAAAATTGCGGACGTTGTGTATAACCAACAAATGTAGGAACAGTATAGATATCTAATCTACGGTTGTTGTCCATCATCTCAGAACAGAAGAGACCGTGTGTGCCACTGATAAACGCTTAGGATGCATAGACAATTTAAAATCTATGCGCTCTAACGGCTACATTGGGCTCATTAAAGAATATACTTTTGGTTAGTTATTGGGTTGACAGGGTTGGCTATTGGGTGGACGTTCTGTGTGCTACACGGAATTGGATGATAGCCCGCACCTACATATTTACATACATATTACAGGTGAAGACAAATGAAAATATTATTAGAACACCATTATGTGTGCAACTTGTAAACACCTGCATAATAAATATCAATTGAATAGCAGGCAGATAGAGAGAGAGAGAGAGAGAGAGAGAAAGATAAGTGATCAATGTTCTCTTTTTTGAGAACATCCTTAGCAATTATGGATGCAAGTTGGTTGTCCTGTAAAAGTAAGAGATGAGGCGATGCTGCTATCTCGAATGTCTAACTGAGTAACTGTCTAAATGAGTATGCACTCATTGTCAGTAAACATTCCCAACACACAGTATATATTTATGTATACACTTGATGATATTATATTATGGAGTTTTGTTAGTTTCTTTCATTTTTTTCGATCACAGCAGCACAGGACTTGATTTATACTTAGAGAGATGAACGTGAGTATTTTTTCTCCCCTATATACTATTGTATTAGGATTACACGATTTCATTGTTATTATGTAGTGGTTGTGGAATATCAAAATCATGCGGATCGAAACAATTCTTAATTTTGCACGCAGACTTTGTTAGCCAAAACCATTTCACAGGCATGTATAATAATAATATTTGTATGCAGAGGAAAATGAAACAAGGCTCGCGGTTGAGCCAGAAACGATACATTCTCTGATACAGAGTTACCACCACTATACAGACAGCAGCAGTGATATAGAAAACTTATTGATCTCTTGGAATGATTGTCTATCGAACGTATAGTAAGGTTTTGGTGAGATTGTTCTAATATCTGTACAGATTTACAGAAGGCATTGATATAGTAGGTTGACCGCATCTCAATACAATCACAATTCACTGTATGGACTCGTTTTGATTGCTTCCGCAAGAATCTATTAGAGAGCCATAAGTAAACCAAGGGAGACAATAACCGATACGATTTCTCATTTGCGTAATAAAGGAGTTTCTCTATTGGGATGTAAACAAATTACTATTTCTGAGCTATAGAAGAAGAAGAAGAAGGAGGAGGAGGAGGATTCTCTTTGAGTGTATACATTGCATCATCATAATTATATACAGTGAGAGATTATGTGTTTGTGAGATGGTAATGAATTAGAAAATATGATTACATGTTACATTATGTTGTGAGAGCTGTGAACATGAGAAATGACTGTGTAGCTAATACAGAATAATAAAAACGTGCACTTGGACAGGATATAGCACAGAATGCACATGTGAGTTATCGGTGCACCTTTGCTCCCAGCGGTTCTTGCATATGTGTACCAGCTATATTTTGATGGGGAAATAATTTATTGGCCAGGTGAGGACTGAGACAATACATCAGTAGGTATTTTAGCACCAGTAACTACTAATTTGATTCCAGCCCGCTTTGAGTTACGACGTGCAATAACAAATAAGCAAACAGTGCAACATACTTGTGTCTCGGCTAAGAATAAGATCTTGCTGGCCAGCACACTTTATTGCAGAGGAGTCGATAAGTCAGCCTATGACAGCCAACAACGTAATAATAGGTAGGCATAGGCGGACCATATTGTATTTGGGATACATAACCTAGGTACTTGTCTTCTTCCCTCATCTGTTCGCTCAACATAGAAACAATCTTCGAGAGAGAGAGACACACACACAAAGAGGCATTTATATACTGATCTACTATAAGGATGTATCCCAAAGCTCTCTTCTTGCTCACCTCACAGATATCAATGTATTCTCATTACCGGTATTGGTAATTTCAATATAATACGTGATGATGAAAATCTCCGTTCATCGAAACACGTACCTCTGAACTCTGCAGATGGAAAACAATGGATGAAAACGTGAGCTTTAAAGTTTGCTAAGAAACCCTGACAGAATGCCGTTTGTTATTTTCTTCCGAAACATTTCCAAACAAAACAATTCAAAATTATATTGAGGGCAATGTCGGTTATCAAGAAGCGCTTTTTATTTAACACGTATATAGAGATATACCATATAGCAGATACAGTTCTTACACATTGTGCGGATACGCACACTAAACACTTGTCCATTTATTTCCCAGACAAACTTTTCTTGCCTACCATATTATGTCAGTTTGTGGGAATAGTTCAAGTTTACGATTAGCTAGTATTTATGTGTAAATAATGAATAGGTACATTAATAGTATTACAGAGGGAATTTGTGAAAATAATGCGAGAAATTGAAATGGTCATTAGTAAGCTCCTCGTATTACACTCCTGTAGTATTGTGTATTAAGTATCAAAGTATTAGGTGATTACAGGAAGCAGTATAAATTCTATGCATGTATTAATTAAACGTTACATAAGTGTAGACATTGTATACAATTGCATTACAAGATGCCACACACACGTGCACGTACATACTTGCGTGCAGTTTATCGTTATATCTATATTAGCACTTTTTTACGTAATGTACATTGGGTCTTATTCAGGTTAATGATAACGACGTATTGACACGTTAGCCTTTAGTAGAAAAAGATGGCCTAGGACGGTTAGCTAATATCTGACCAGGTAAGAGCAGGAACAGCAGCGACATATGAATTTAATGAATTGATTGTGTGGACGTGGGGATTTACTCCGTGAACGATGATGATGATGATATTGGTACTTGTGGTTTCTTCCCCGGTCTACTCTGACAATAGACTTTGCATAATAGGCAGTGCAGACATAATGGGTGACATTGGACAATGGAAGTGACTGCTGGTGGCCTGACTAATAATGATACTCGTTGCCATTGCCATCATCATCAACACCGTGTCTGTAGCATATACCTATGTATATTGTGTAGAATGGCTAGACTGTATATTTCATCTAAATATATATGTATGTATGTATGTATGTGTGAGTGTGTGAGGACAGTAATGAATCTCAAACCGGGTTTGTGTCGGTGCCATCTTTTACTCTGAATACTATAAAGGCAGGAATTAAAATCCTTTGTTGCAATTTGACCTTATTCATTGAATAGACGAAGCCTGTGAGTCGTGTTGTCTGAAGTTGCAATAGAAAACTTGATTTGGTTCCCGGCATGAAAATGCACTGAATGACAATGGCATGACAGCTGTATTGTTAGCTGTTGCAATATGTATTTCGTTGAGAGCATGCTCAAATCCTTCCTACAACCATTACTACTACACTATCAGAGATACTCTCCGTCCACTAAGCAAACATGTACACATAACCACCTCTCTCTGTCTCTCTCTCTTCACGTGTACGCAAACATTGCACATATCCTGTAATTTCTCACAAAAAACACACAGATTATTTCACTCACGTCTCCCAACACATCTCATAATAAATAAGATATTTAGGTTGCTTTTGCAAAAATTTATTAGTTCGTCAATAACGACCAGACTTTAAAGCTTGTTAGTTAGTTAGTTGTTACAATTACAATTGAGTTGTGTGGGTTCCGTCTTTCAGAGTTGCAAGAGAGAGAGAGAGAGATAAAAAACACCTTCATAAAGAATATGTAATTGTATTTAGTGGGTAATGCGTTTCCGATAAGTGAGATGAGATTAGTACTGGTGCTTTAAGCAAGTAGGTTACTCTGTTTGGATGCGTGTATATAGAAATGACCCCTTCAGGAGTGTTGCTCTTTAGTTCGGGGCTGGCATCGTAGAGCTCTGATTGTAGTACTGTGAGCAATGTATTATGCATATTCTTCCTATATGGGCTCCTCTTTGAAAGAGGCATTAACAAAAGATCAGTAATTGTCATTGCTTCAACTCGTTCCTTGTTCAATTCTCACCTGACTATTATTAGAAGTCACTACTGGTGGCTCTGTGGCGTTCACTGACTGAGCGGCTGAATGGGACAAGGCAATCTAGTACGTAACTAACTATCGTGCATGTAGCCCGAACAAAGTTTCCTAATTGATTACATGTGCTTGTTAACTTTTTCGGTAGATCTAAGTAGGAAAACGGTCTCCTGTTGCGTCTGTTCTCATTGGTTATTATAATAGCCGATTCAATTGGAATGGCTTAGGGGTGGTCGTCGTCCTCTACATACACACACACACACACATAGGAAGCCCGTCATGTAACAGAACATACAATTAACGATTTAATATTAAAAATGTCAAATGATAAAGTCAACCTTTGTTGTGTGCAGATAAACAAGAGTATTTAGAATGTATGTACTACAAGTCGTAGATTACTTCACAACTCAACAACATACATAACACAATAACCTACATAAGTTGTTGTGTGATGTGCTGCGGTGGTATATATGGTGGCATACTCACAACACCTATCTCTCTGTCTCCTCTATACATGTCTCTCTGTCTCTCTCTCACCTTATACCTATCTACTACCTACTTACAGCATTTCAACTAGCAATGCACACACTGAGAGCGAGAGAGAGACAGAGACGTGCAACAAAAGATGCAAAATATCTGCTAACCATGGCCTCCTATATGCAAATGCAGCTATTCAGTGTTTAAATGCAAGTGCTATGTGCATGTGTGTGAATGTACAAAGGGATGAAGAGAGTAGACCTTTGCAAAGTACAGTCAAGTAGTGAGTTAAAGAGGAGAGCAACGAGAGAAGAAACGGTTATGGATAGGACATAGCGTTTCCGTCTCTCTGTGAGTTACGGGTAATTGTACAGTGTCTGCTATGCTATGCTATGTACTAGTCTACAGTATACAGAATATAGCGTTAAAGGGGTAAGCATGCTGAGAGTATCTCTCGTTCTCTATGAACCATTCTACATTACATAGAGGGAAATACACATAACTACATGTTTTATGACTGCATCGAGCTGTTCTTAAGTCAAAGATAGAGTCTGTGAACGCACTTTGGTAGATGCGAATATATAATAAATAGAAATGCTCTTCTCTTTGTTTACTATATGTATTAACACAATAAAGTTAATTGGGTTACAGTGTCTATGCTGTATTTATTTATATATAGCATGATGGCTGTGGTGTGGCATTGATGGTGAATAAGTGCAACGCAGCAAGATTCATACAAGGAAATGCATTTATATATGTGACTGTCGTCAATCTAAACTTTAATAGCTAATTGTTATGTTATGTCATACTATAAATAAAAATAAATGGAGCAAGTTCATATATTTTTTTATGTCTGTATAATTTCAGATGGCCTGATAAAGTCTCAGTTCCCAGTATTCACCATGTACGCTCAAAAGATGTGCTTGCCCAGTGCCAGGAGCTGCCGCAGTGCTTGGGGATTCGAATTGGTTCGGGGCTACGTCCTCAATGTGGATGCCAAAAAACATATGCTGATGCCTTCCAGAACGGCCTGTATGGACGCCTGTGTACAAGAAAGAGAATTTCCATGCAGGTATCATTATCGTTATTAATATTTTATGCTTGTACCGTATTCCATTAATTTCTTTATTAATTATCACGTCTTACAATTATTATTATTGTATGCACACAGAGTGTATCCCCGTGAGTTTTTTTCTCTTGATTAGATTTATATTTAGGAACTAGGAACTGACACGCGGCTCGACTCGATTCTTTTTTCTGTTTGTGCACGCATGATTCTTCTGCAATTAATCTCGTTCTTGTAATAACCCATTTAAGTTCACAATGCAAGAGGCCAGAGATAATTACACTGGATAAGTATATATTCGGATAGCTTATCGTCAACTGGTTGCATATCAAACGATGTCTACCTGAGAACATGTAGTGAGGTCTGTGTTAAATAATAGCATGTTGTGAACAGTAACCGCAGATACGGCATCAACAATAGCATGTACTTAACAACTAGTGCTGGTTGTGTGAGCAGTTCGCATATTATTATTTGTACGCTATACATCTCTCTCTCTCTTTCTCTGTGTAACAACGATATTATTGTATAATGATTCTCAATGTCATCACTAGTGCTTAGCTGGTAGTGGAACGCACAACACCTACTTTTTTCCATTTATCGTGCAAATGTACCAGGGGGATATACTTATGTGTGTCACGCTGTAGTAGTATATTCAGCTCAATGAATGAAACTAAAAAGTCCACCATCATAAAGGCATTAGTGTTTAAAAATGACAATTGTAAATAGGTTAACACTCCACCACCACCACTATCAAAACGCACCATCTTTTTTGTTATACATTGCCCATTGCGTCGCAATGCACAAAATGTTCAGAGTTGCTTCACAAATTCCATGGCTCGTCAATTGTAAAAAGAACTACTCCTATTTTCGTACTGTCTACTTCTACTACATAAATTATAAGAAATTTCTTCCTTTTGTCAACATTCCTAACAGAAACCTTTCATAAAGGTTTTACTTATTTACGTGGATGCGCCTACGACGACGGAATGGTGAAAAATCAAAGTAATGTCGTACAGCAGTAATAAATAAAAGTGCAAGACAACTGAAGCTGCATTTTCCTTTCCAAACATTTTCATACTTGTTAAAAGTTTCAAACTTCATGGCAACGGTTGGACGACTAAAAGTGTGTCCACGATCTCTCTGTAATTGTAGGTAGCAAGCAGCCGGAATTGGCGCAGTTTCCTACAGCAAAACTTTCCACTTAAAAAGTTTAGTTTGCAATTTTGCAACCGAACTCTCGCATCTAACTTGACTTTCGCCACCGCGGATGCTGTCTACAGAAACCGTAAAAAAGCCTCTTAACATCAACCTGTTGTAGCATAATATAATATTATGCAGACAGACCATTTAGTAGCGCTTATTCCCTTTGCAAACCAGAAATAGCTGTGCAAACTTTAGAATCAAACGATACGACTCTGCATAATAAATACTAATGAGCATCGAAGCGAACTCTGGTCTGGTAGTAAATTTTGCACTCGCTTGACTGGAGGCCCGTGTTTGCAATTAAGTTTTATAAATATTCATAGGCAATAATTTAGAAGCAACAAATGGCCAAATTAGAGTGTCACAAATAAATCTTCCGATGATAATGCGTGAATTGCAAAGGAACCGTAGTAGATGATCTGAGCAGGAGCCAACTCCAAAAATTCTCCTCTCTTCTACCCTTTCAATCATTAATCACACATTTAGAATCAACTGCATTTGCTGTTGTAGCTACTGTAGCCCTATACGTGGTTAATTAAAAGTGACCAACTGATTGAATGGGAAGAGAGCCGTGAAGTCTCTGTGGAATGATTGAATAGAGAACTGAAGTAGTGTGAAGATTCATTTTTGGTTGTAATAGCAGCAACAGTGAATGTTCTATAGGTAGAACGTAGTAGTACATGGACGATATCATAACGAGACTATTAAACAGCAGGAATAACCAGTATTTAGGTATTAGGAACATGTAACATTGCGTGGCAGCTTTGCAATTGAATTTCTGTTGGTGACTAGGTGAGACAATCTTCCTCATTGAAGACTTGAATGTGTGAATGTAGAGTAGAATGAACAGAGAGACAGAGAAAGACGACACAGAGCAGCAGCAGCAGAAGAAGAAGCAGAAGAAGAAGATGTGCAGAAGAGAGTCAGTCGGGGTGGTGGTGGTGGTGGTGATGGTGGTGGACAGTGGAAAAAGGAGGAAAAGATGGGACAAAGTCTAATGGAGATTTAAATGCAGATTGAATGCATGAAAGAGTCTTGTTGCTCTCATCGTTTGACAAGTGGTTGTGCAAAGCAGAGAGCAAGTCAGAGATGAGTATGAGAGAGGAGAGAGATTGAATGGAGGATGTAGATGCAAATGCAACCCACACCTTTAGTAGGTTATTGTGGTCAATGGCTTTATCTATGGTTTTTCTGAGATGAGGCAAGGCCAGAAGGCCAAACGGGATAGTTTACCAACAATGCCGAGGGGGCTGATGGGGTGCGGCCTCAGTGCTTAATACATAACGGCATCTTCATTGAACACATACCAAAGGCTATCTGTTGTAGTTCCATCCAACAGTGATTAACAAAAAGTTTGTCGTTTCCACTGGCGCAATGAAATTCACATGAAATAATTGAGTAGGACAATCGGAGCTAAATCGATTGCTGGACATCAGACTGCACTGACTGACTGACTCTTCTTGTCAGTGAGTCATCTTTCCCACTTTACACACATAATAATAATAATAATAATAATAATAATAATAATAATAATAATATAAAGAGCAGAGCACAGAGCAACAACTAAAGAGAGATGGATTGAAGAGGAGGAGGACTCACACTGACATGACGGCCAGCACAAAAAAAGCCTAATTGCCTTCATCACATCATCTCATCCGATCAGCAATGCTCATTCATGACGATGCTCAATAATAACAAGATTGCACAACTGACTCTCTTCTCGTTCACTTGTTCACTATGTGCACATTTACGCTCGCTGACACTGATCGCTGAATTCAAAGCATTTGCTTTGCTCACCATTACAACTTGGCTCTAAACACAAACAAGTCATCATCGGACACAGCAACTGACAATGAGATCAGGAACTAACTATATATCTATATATAGCCATATAGGGGCATTCCACACTCAAACACTCAATTGCTTCTTTTTTATGACTCTTACTTAGCAGGAGGACCTGATTTTATATTATTTTTATATATGGCTTGTAGCACTACCTTATACTCACTCGGTAGTCATCTACAGTTTTCTCATGTGTGAGACTGCTGTTCCTGTATGCTGTTGCACTATAAAAATCCATAATAAGCTAAATATAAGGACAGAGAGAGAGAGAGAGAGAGATTAGTGTGACGAGTGGGTTGAAGTTTGCAGTGAGCATTTTGGAGTCCTCATTTACTATTATTTGTGTATGTTTGATGGTGAAATTCTTTGAAAGACAACAACACATGTCTCTCTTCTGAAGTGAGTGACTTGGCCGATGAATTCATTTGTTTTCTTGAAGGCTCTCTCGGTCATCGGAGAAGTGTCGAGTGCGCGCGGCAGCAGCCAGCTCCTCCACGTCTCACTCATTAGGGTCTAAGCCTTATTTGGGGATTAATAATAAAGTGTTAATGAGTTTTTCGGTGAATGCGAAATGGTGCTGTCAGCAGTGGCGTGGACGAGTGGCTGCTGATGATGGTGTGCCATTATTGACAGGTGATGTTGACATATTCTCGTTGTTGGTTGCTTTCAGATCGGCTTCCTGGGACACTAGCAAGAATGATTGTAGTCTGAGTGACTTGGACCGCTACAGTGTAAGCCAGTCGTCTCGCTTTGTGGCCGAACCCAATTTCGATTTCATGGAGAGCCAATGCATCTCGGAGCCGAACAAGATGTGTGAGTTCAAGAAGATTGAAAACCGTCTGCTGAAGACCGTGGACTCGTTGCACGAGGGAGTCAGCAGCATTGAGGAGTGTCGTCAACTGTGTCTCGATGCCCCATTCCGTTGTCACACTTTTGATTTTGAGGGAGTGTGCCGGCTGAGTCACCACGCCTCGGCCACGGTGACCCAAGTTGAAGAACCCTATCTGATCATGAACGGAAGTGTGTCGTACGAACGTGGGGCCTGTTACAATGTGTCGTTGGACTGCAAGGCAAATCACTTGGTGGCTCAACTGTCCACCAACAAGGTTTTCAACGGGAAGGTGTACTCCAGGTCCAGACCCAACTCCTGCGTCCTTGACGTGAACAATAGCATGACTTTCGAGATGACGATGGACTACTCGGACCCAGCATGTGGGGTGAAGCAAGAAGAGCCGGGCCGTTTTGCTGCCGACCTTGTACTCCAACATCATGATCAGATCATGACCAGCTCGGATTTGGGATTCGCCCTTAGGTGCTCATTCCATTTGGAAAACCGCAGCGTTGCTCACAGCATCGACCTACAAGTTAATGGACAAATACAATCCATGGCCAGTGAGTCAGCCGTCGTCCCATCTCCAAACGTTACCATGCGAATCACCAACAGAGTCGGCGGAGATATTGCCACCGCACAGGTAAACCATTTGCTCCTCCATCAACATTCCGCCATGTCATTTGTGCCATGCTGGTAACGACGGGAGTAATCTGACGGTTTTAAAATCTATCAGATTGCTCCCGTAGAGACTACATGGTATTTACATTGCTAGTGGTAGCATTTGAGCTGCTCGACTTAATTAAAAAAGTAATTGTCTACCGTTCAAACACAATTTTCCGCTTTATATGAAACAGAAAATATAAATGTGGATTTAAATTGTATTAGCATCATTTTCTATGTAATGTTGCCGATGAAACTGTAAAATAACGAAGGTAAAAGTGTGGCAGACACGATAACTACTTATTCGTAGTTTAATCTTGAAAATGACGGTGATTCATGGCAGTTGAAAGCTATTAAACGAACTATGTTTGTAAGAAACTACAGTTTGGAATGTTTAGCTCGAGTGACATGAAAACAGTAATAAGCACTTTGTAATTTAAAGAGCAGTGCCAACTTAAAATATCTCCCATGTTAGAGACTTTCACATTTGATTGCATTCCTCTGTTATGTAAGTGAAGAAAGGTTCTTTTACAGGGAAGCAAAGAAATTCTGTCATTTTACTGTAATTAATTCTAGGCCAAGCATTGTACATACTTACTACTACCACTACTACTACTACTACACATTAACAGTATAATTGTATGTAAAATGATACAGGGATAGTTGCTTTGCAGGTACATTATTACTTTAGCTGAACTGACAACAATTTCTTGTCTTCCCACATGTTATTATGACATGTCAGTACCTGCAATAGGTAAAAAGTTATCTGAGAGCTGAGACAGAGAGGTCTTTGGTTAAAAAAAATTACAAAGGCACATACCTATCCAATGTTATGCAATGAAAGTTAACTCTTTGAATGTGCATGCTTACACTTTGCTTGAATACTGGAAGTTAGGAAGCCAATTCGTTTGAATAGCATATTTGTATTGTGACGTGATGGTGTGTTCTTAGCGTAGGTAGACAGACATGATTCATGAAATTTACGATTTCTTAGCTAGTCAATCTGTAGGTACATGTAGACATGTACGACACCAGTACCTCTACTACTGGTAGTAACTGTGTACACTTGTAATTTAGTAAGTGGTGTGTACGTATGGGAGAAGTTGAAGTTTAAGTAGCTTTGTAAAATGAAAATCGAATGAAATATTGTTCTTTGAGTACGAGGAAGAGAAATTCTTGCACAGAGACTACAAAGAGATGTGCGTCCACTACCTGAGGTGCATTAGTTCCATTAGTTATGAAAACATATTATGTAGAAACGACAGGATAGCATGTTGTATAAGCTCGTAGGCAAAAGCAACCGTCGACTTCTGCTTGTAATTTAGTGTTGTCCACACAGAGATACAGAATTTCACAATGGTGCACTATAGGGCTGCTAGTGACGGACGTTTGCATACTCCTCTGTCCGTTATGCCTGCCATAAAGTTTTATACCCACCTGGTTCGGTGTTCCAGTCATCATCATGCTTACGTTTAGCGTGACATTACAACATCATTAGGCAATGTTACATGGGTTCATCATCTGATATTGTAATTTATTACCTTAGGTTTATGCACTAAAGCTAGTATAAGGTGTTGGTGTGAGAGCAATTGGTGCTGGGTCATTGCAATCAAGTGGAGGATTCATATGTAAGGATTAATTTGTAGGAAAATTCCAAAGTTGACTTTGAGAGGGCCAATGCATTAGACAGAGAGCTGAGTTGTTAATTGTTGGGAGACTGTTACAGGAATTAAATTCTGAATTAAAAATGCCAGTTATTAGACGTCAGTTTTTGTAGTGGAAAAACGTTCCTTTGTAATGAATAGGTACGTGTATTGCCCAAGGTGATGATTTAGTACAAAGCCTCTGTCAAGCTGAACCAAGAGGGATAGACAGGTGACCGTAAGGGGGCCTTAAAAGAAATTGATTGATGTGAATAAATAGTAAGAAATAATTGGACTGACTACATAATATATATGGTGTTATTCTTTGTATGTACAGGTTGGGGATCCACTCTCGTTGCGCTTCGAAATCGTCGATTCGAACAGTCCTTACGAAATTTTTGTGCGAGAGTTGATCGCGATGGATGGGTCGGACGGTGCAGAAATCGTACTGATTGACTCAAGAGGTTGCCCAACGGATCCCTCCATTATGGGCTCAGTGTCTCAGCATAACAACAGTGGAAAAACCCTACAAGCTCCATTTGAGGCATTTAAATTCCCCACATCGGAAGTGGTTCAATTTCAGGCTCTGGTGACTCCTTGTTTACCGTCTTGTCAGCCGGCGGACTGCTCTGTGCCGTCGGATCCCTCCACTGGCGGTCTGTTCCAAGCGAACTCTTACGGACGCAGGCGCAGAAGGAGTTGGCCGTCTTCTGCCGAAGGCACACTTGTCTCAACGACAATGTCACCTGAGTTGCCTGAGAACCTGCTCGTCATCAACAGCATCAGAATAGCAGATCGATTCAAATTCAACGAGAACGGTGAGAAAACAGAGGACAAGACTAATGAGGACGATGACAAGGCTACTGTGACGACCTCAAGATCGGTTGCCGGCACCTGTCTGAACACAATGGGCCTGTTGCTTTGTGGGTCTGTTCTGTTGATGGTTCAGGTGGCCATGATTTTCGCCTGGCTGTATTTGTGGAGAAGGAAGAGATTTATGTCAAAAGATCAGTCGTTCGCGGCCGCAGCAGCAGCAGTCGCCACAACTAGTCCACTACAGCCACACCATTACTTTTATCCCACCAGTGCACAAACAGTAGCCCATCAACAGCAGTTCTCACGGAAATTCCTGCAGCAGGTCAGTAGCGATATTCCAAGCTTGCCAAGACTCTCATGAGAGTAGTGCGACTGTTCTCTTGTACTCGATCAACGTGTACGACATTATAAGTATTAACATTAGATATGGTCGATCTGTTTACTGTTTGTCCGTTCCCTAGTTCTGCAAGGTGTTACATAAATGAGAGTAAGTTTGTCATATATATATATATATAATAGTATTAAAGAGCATAATAATAATAATAATATTATTATTACACTGTACTACGACGACACACTTGACATCAGCCAACAAACAAGCCACCACCACTACCACCACCAACACAATACAAAATTCAGGATGGTAAAGAAAAATCTGCTGTCTCTAATGGTAGTTTTCCAACTACTAGTTTATGTGGAACACATTATACGCTGCATTAATTGAGTCTATGTGGCCACATAATAATGCATGGAAGTCAGGAGCACATAAAATTTATGATGCTGTGTGCACTACAGTATGGGAGGTGATATTATTAACTATTATTATGCTATACACGGATTAATTGTCCTTTTCCAGATTGACCGCAGATATTTTCCCATGCATTGGGAATATAGCGCTAGCCATGTACACGTAGTACTACTATAATAATATTTATTTATTGTAACCTATTGTTATGTATCTAGTGTTAAATAATGTCCTAGAGAGTAGATCATGAAGTGGTACTAGTAAGAACCCACTGTAGTAAATATTACGCAAGTCTCGCTTTTACATATACTTATATATACAACTGGGGGCAGGCTTTTTTTTAGTAGAAAGAGAGCCACTACTCCTCAAAGAAGAATGACAAACTAACTAGCTAGCTAGCTAAAAATTGTACCAGACATAAAATACAGGCTATATAATATACGTACAACAGATGATGTGACTGCACACAATATTAAATCGCAAATCGTTGACACACATAAAAACCATTCTGCATACATTCGTGCGACGTACTATTTTATACACTGATCTAATATTAGACGCAAATAACTTTTGTAACTGGGTGGAATGAAAATTTAATGGTTGTTGTATTGCATCTCTCTCTCTCTACTTTTACACTGCATGTGTGTTGATGTGCTATGACCCTTTGTGGGTTTCTTCCGGGGTCGCTAAAATGGTTTGCTCCTACTCGCTCTCATCTTCTCTCTTTCTCAGCAAGTACCTACACTCGTATATACATACATATATATATATTACACGTATATATATGCGAGAGCAACAATAGTAGCTTTACTTTGCTATTTCAGTCATTCTCTAACTCATGCATGATAGTTACGTATTGTTTACCTCCAATGTGATTAGTTGCGGACTGATATATTGTGTAAGACCGCTATTCTTACGTACACCTACCTCCATGAGACTTTCGTTTCAAATCTGTCTCTCTCTCTCTCTCTCTCTTCTGTGTGTAAATCCTCTCACTTCCAACTAATTGTCAGTGTCTTTACCGTAGTTGGTAGCTATATAGCATTGTACAGTCCTACGGTAATAGAAATTAAATAAGGCGAGGGCATTTAATAGCATATAAAATGTGTACTAACTACTACATAGTATATAACCGTATATGTATACAGGGGGTGATGGTGTCAAAAATGTGTGCAGACTACACTTTGGACTCGACTGCCTTCTCTCTGTTTCTCTCGATATCCCACTCTTTTAAGTCTGTTCCCAGCCATCTCTTTCTCTCGCATGCCAAATTGCGGAGCCAAGCGTGTGCATTTGCGTTGTCACGAATCCTCCTGACTCCTAATTGTGTTTACGAATAATATATATGTAGGCACTATTATATATATATATAGTTCGCATCTCATCTCTCAAGTACACACAATCTGTGCTTAGCTATCTTTCCAGTTGCTGCATTCAATGCACAAAGGATTTCAGGAAAAATGTGCGGAGAGATGCAGGCGAACGCGAGAGTATGGAGGAATAATGTTGTGGAGCAAAGTCAAACGACTTTACTCTTCTTGGCAAATCCAATTCGACCTCTTATCTTCAAAATAGTTTGTTTAGTATGATGACTATATGCTTTTCCTAATTCCCACCTGATTCCATTTTCCTATCTCTCCTCCATCTACTATGCATTAGTGTGTTTATGTGTGTGTGTGTGTGTGTGTTTACTGGGAGATGACCTTAAGGAAGGGAGACACACTGTAGAACGTATGTTTGTAATGTGGCTGGCGTTTTTTATATTTTGGTGTTGGGTTTAAATGGTAGTTAAGTAGGTGATGTGGAAATGGTATGACGATGGCAAGAAATGAGTATTTAGTCTTGTCAGCAGTCTTTTGGTGTTTCTGGTGGGTAAATAGTAGGTTTAGAGATTTTAGCACGTAGCCAAGAAAAAGCATTCTCATAATTACATAACTCTCCATTTCCACGGGTTGTCACAAGACTCGTCCCCCCCCCTCTCTCTCTCTCTCTCTCACTGTCTGTGTCTGTCTCTGAACAAAAGTGGCAGTGCGTAGCTCCATTGCATGTACTACTGTTCGTCGCCATTGTCATTTATTTGAGGTTTAATACACGCGATTTAAATACTACTACAGAATATTCTGGTATGATGAACTTTCCAGGATATGCAATGCAATGCCATGTTATGTTTTACGTAAGAAGTATAAGGCTATTCTTCTGTGTGTGTTGTTGTTGTTGTTGTTGTTGTTGTTGTGGGAGGAGTGGGTACCATAGCTCTATAGTTTCCTATGTAGTCGTATGCTACATGTGATGTGGACGAAAATGACGACAGTCGGTGAAAAATTGAAATCACTTTAATGAATGTGCTTTGGTTTCTCTGTTTGACTACTCATTGGAATATATAAGTGTACTTGTTGTCATTTGGATACTTAGAAGAATTCACCACTGGGGAGGTCACGGTCCGGAGACCAGCAACATTGTTTAGGAACCGGTTTCTGTCCTTATGCCTCCTCTCTCGTCATGTCGTACAAACTGATTTCAGTTTTTGCACTCTTTTTCTCTGCAAGTAAATAATATGACAATGAGTATGCAATGTATTTAGCAATGCGAATGAATTGGCACGAATGAGCTCTTACTATTAGACGATATACACTAAAGCTCAGCTCTCACACTTTTCTCAGGCCATGATTGTACTTTTTGGATTAACTTGTCACTGTTGGCTGCCTAATGCATATTATTATATGAAGACAGTGGTGGTGCTCTGCTCTTCACTATATCTGTATGCCTATGTATGTAAACTCGGTGCGTGTATACACTTTTATGTTGATGAGTGAAATGAATTGCTTTGAGCTGTCTGTCTGTCTGTGTCATTGCTCCAAAATCCAGAAGTAAGTAGATAGCTAACAGAAATCACACTGCTGAAGATATGTACATGGTAGTGTACCTAATGTCTTGTATGTAAGTGGTGCAGTTTTGTCTTGTGCTTGGCCCCTGTGCTCGATACATTGTTTTCTTACATAATGTATGGAAAAGTCTTGTCATTGCCATTCCACCAGTATTTAGTAGTCCCAATGTGCCCATCTGTAAGTAATCTGTGCATCTGAACCAAAGATAAACCGATTATTCACTCTCTATCTATCTGTGTCCTGACGTTGGCATTCGAAATTATCAGACAATAATATGTCTTGCAAGTTTATTGGCCACGTAAAGTATATACTATGATTATTTAATGTTTCTGTCTCGCTCGCCCCTAATTTATCCGCTATGCTTAAACATTATTGCCAAGATACACTGTTTAAAGTGATGTGCATGTAACTACATAATAGTTAAAGCATACTACATATCTGGTAGACAAGACAAGACAGACACATAGTGTTCGCACACGTTTTTACTGGTAAGACTGGACGCGGATGTTATGTTGTTTGGTTGGCACAAGACTTGGAGGCGCTCAAAAAATTAATTTTCTCAAAACTTCTTAATCTGCATCAAAAATTACAGGTTAGAAGGTTTGAGATATATTACGTTAGTTTGAAACGTTATGATATTGGCGAAAACCAGTCGACCAGCAATAATTCTGCATTGTGCTGGGTCCTTGCAATCATTTTGTCATGTCATCCTAATAGACACGGCCAATTTATATTAGAACAGCGCCAACAACTCGATCCTCTCGATGCACTTTGTACGAGCTGGCGAGGTTTCGGCTAATTCTCTGTGGTTCTCACAATGTCTTATTATTATTACTGGTCTGTGGCACTTGGCACTGGGTCTAGTACTTCTTGTAGTGTGGCATGTGGTGGGTGTTGCACACAAGGATTTCTCGTGTAGCGTAGCTCAGTAATATCCTAGTAATCACTTTCAAATGTAAACGCCTGCAATCAACGAATTATACATCGCGAAGCACATAATGACTGCATTTTTCAGAGCCATTTGTAAACAAAGGTCAACTATACCATTTTCCTATGTAGTAACATTTCTAAGTGAACCGAATCCAAGTCCCGTTATTTATATGCATGTCGTATTCTCTGGAAAAACCTGTAAATCACATATTTTTCTGTGTCATGTCAATTGTAGCTACAATAAACACTGATAGGAGGCTATAGAGAGACCACTTGTTGTGGCCACAGAGTCCTCCTTTTCGTTTTTGTTATCGTATATCTGTTATTATTTTGTTAATATTTTGTAGAAACGATGTTATGTGGTAGTTTATATAGTGGAGAGGCTTTTTTTATACATGCTACGACGTTTTGTTTGCATACGGTAAAATGAAATGTTTAACGACGGGAGAGAGAAAATTATTCCGAATACTAAACACAGTGTACCAAGCTCCTGAATAATTATCTATATGTACGAAATTCCTCACTTGAATAATTTGCAAGCTCGCCGGTGTAAGGAACTATACAATACATGTTATGTTTTGTTATGTGTATGCTTGTGACGACTCCGTTAATCACCTGTCTGGCTTAACTAGACATTGGAAATATTTTGCCAGTTGGAGAGGTAGCCCATAAGTAATAATGACCATAATATCATATTTGAACAAACATTGTTCGTGTTTTTTGTATGGAAACAAGTATTTTGTGGTTTAACATGGAAAGTAATGCAAAATGTTGGTTGTGAGAAGAAAAAGTAGCTGCTGTGCAAAAACCATTTTGTCTAATTGTAAGAATATATGATTTGTGGTGTAAAAAATAATAGTAAAATTTTCCTAGTAAATATTTGCCTGCATGTGTTATATGGGCAAGTTAATAAATTTTGTACTCATTTGATTTGTACAGTAAATGATGTGGGATATAATAATGACAACATGCCAACCGTGTTGACTGGCCTGACACTGTGTGGTCTCGTCTTCACAGTCACACAACCTGAATATGTTACACTGTTGAATAAACGAAACGTTATGAAAAACCGAATATTTGTGAAAAATTCATTGCATAATGGCATTTCATTAATTCCTGCCTACTACTAACTAAATACTACCACCATATAATATACAAACAATATCACCTTCACTTTACTACAATGGCAGGGTTGACGACATTAACATTATCTCGTACGGTACATTATGCTAATTTTTATGAATGTCAAGTGTGAAGTAATTAAACGGCTGTGTGGGAAACGTACGACTAGTGAGAAAGTGAAGCGCTTATTCGCAAACAGTATATATAATCCTAATTGTCCAGAAACCGGTAATACGTTCATTATTACGTATACACAATGTACGGTAAGATTTTTTGCATATTAAATAGTAAGTACATAGTACGAGTCATAATATTATAATCTGCGGATACATGCTACTTGTGCTAGCTGTTGTTTTGCATAATATCATTTAGCCCAAGAATTCACCAATGAAGTTTAATACTATTATGTGGTGTAATCTTCAAATAAAAGAACGTGAGAATACAATGAACTGTGGGATTGACCAGTGAAAGTTTCTTTGTTATAAAAACGACATCTTTATGAATCCATTTGTTGTAAAATGTCCTTAGGAGAATTAGCGTCCACTCTGCGTCATTTTAATAACTAGCTTTTGACACGCCCATCCATTACACATCCTACTGTATATTTTTCTACTCTTGCGATAATTTCTATTTTATTTGTAGACAGCAGCTCATCACACTCTGTATCAACTTTTAGTTTCTGTTGCGAGTGGTTGTCGGCGAATTACGCCCACCTTCTACCTGCTATACTGCAAAATATGTTCTTAAGTTACAAGTGAAAAAATCCTAAACCATGAAACGATAGTAAAAATAAAAAAATTCTACGCTAAATGTTACTAAAGGTCATAATACTCGAGGATTTATTTACATTATTGTTGACAAGAAACGAAATCAGTGAAATGACAACAAAGAGGGAAATATTTCACGCATGACTTGTCATGCAATTCGAGAAGAAGAGGCAGAAACAGTGCAAGGTTACTCGGATTCATGAGATATGCAACATCGTGATGCCATTGCATGGTTCTTTGATGATAAGATTTCATAGCTCTAGCTTGTCGCTCCGTACAATTGCCACGATCTCTATGTTTTGATAGCTGACCTTTTACATTTTTTTTATTAGAGTTCGCGGACAAAACAAACATTTATATTCAAAGATTCATTGATTAATAGAGGAATGCACTCATAACTCTAAACTTTAAGACAATAGTCAATAGGACGGTTTTAGAGCCACCCAGAAGAACCTGAACTAAAAGAACGGAATTAAATGGAAATATTATACAAAAAATTACCATTTTCATAGAGACCAATGAAAACAAAGCGAGCTTTACAGATTTATTAGAAGTAGAGAAGATCCGTTGATTCATCGATGAGAGACTCTATAGATGTACTTTACTACCATAAGGTAGTGCATCATCACAATCTTCGAGAGAGAATAATATTTTTCTCGTCATCAATGAACTAACTAAGCACACATGCAAGATACCGTAAATTTTCCATTACTACGCGATTGCATGTATTCACTGACTGCGTTCAAGTGACCAACACAACTGATTGCATTGCACAAAAAGAAATATCCGAGATGATTACTCTGACTGCATAATCACAATGTAAATGCAGACTGGGTTGCAGGGTGCTGTTCTCAAATCAACAAATCCTCCATCAACTACTTACTACTACGCACAAGAACCAATAAACGAGCCAATCGAAACACTTTGTAATACTTTCGACGCAACAACAACAATAATAATAATCCAGAAGAGAGACTGCTAGTCATTAAGTAAGCGAGTATCAAAGATTTAATTATTTACAAAGTAAAACGATAGAATGTACAGCTTGAATGTGGTCATATAGTTTACAAGATCGGACGGGGAGAGAGAGATCAGTGATAAAAATGCACCCAAGTAACCTAAAGCACGTTAAGATACGATCACCGTTATCGGTCCCCAATTTTTATTCACATTTAATGATAATGAAACTTGTTGGTTGTATTATTGAGGGGAAAGATTCAAAAACATTTCTAGTTGTTTGTTTAGCATTGGCTTTACTTTGTAATAGCAAAGTTGCCAGTAAAAGTTAATTTACAGTGCTAGTGGTACACATCAGCGAGAGCGAGAGAGATAGCTGATAATCCTTGTATCCATTAGTCGGCTGCCTTTTTTATACACGCAACTTTTCATCTACCTGTCTTGTCACTCGTTTATATGGGACATTCATCTTTTCAGAGGATTTTATTACCTGACAAAACATTTGTTTTTAATAATAATCTAGCTGTCCTTTGTAATGCGCTTTCTTTTAACGTGTTGGCCGCTGAAGTAATTTACTTTTACTATGTACAAGTAAGTTTACTACCACAACTCTCTTCTAGTATTAGATTGCATCCAGTTAATTTTCCACATCTTTTTCTGTAACATTTTTCTGTGGAAAAAAGTAAGACTGGAAGTGTGGCCGCACTAAAAATTAGAAATGTGTTATGTTGATTTTCTTGAGTTTCGTGAGAAAATGGTCCGCTGCTTGGATTTCTCTGTTACACTATAGCAGGATACGTATGATTGCCTTACGGTATAAATCGCACAGCTATACACTTATACAGCAGAGGACTGTCTCTGCTCGGCTAATAACACCTGTACCAGCACTCACAATGGTGTGTAAGATTTAATCTGATGAGTAAAGACACAATATATATCAGTGTAACTCTTACTCAATGTCAGCTTACCTTTAATTTGCACGTGGAGACGACTTTAAGTTCTAACTAACTAAGTAAGCAAGCAGACGGACAATGATATACCTATGTCCATATTTCCCCTTATCCTTTTCTCAGCTAGTCCGAATGCTAATCAGAAAATAAATATATTTACAGTCTAATAGCAGTGTCATGTTTTTTCCCTACTAATTTACTGCACCACTCATTCACCACTAATTTACAGCCATATAATTTGTCATTTTTTGTCAAGCCAGCAATACGTATTAGATTCCAGTTAGTCAATACAACAAAAATTTCAGCAACTGAGCCAATTTCGATTAGAACAGGAAAAATCAAGACAAGTGACTAGGAATCGTGTAAAAATTAATTCCCATGTCCAGCTTTGCACAAAGAAAGTAAGTGGTCTACTCATCCTTGAATGTACTTTACAATGGGTGGTTTCCTATGTATTTACAGATAATACCGCTCTCTGGCAACTGATAATAGCACAGTAAGTGCACATACACTGCTATTCCCAGAATGCACAGCCATATAGGGTGCTTTGTTTTTCAGTGTTCATCACTGTTCAATGCAGCTGGCTACAAATTCATTAGTAGTGGTCGTCGTGGGCAAAAGAATCCTACTAATGTACTATGAGCCTGTTATTGTTGTTAATGTGCTCGTGTAATTCATTGCATTGTTGTAATACTGTAATAGTAATAGTAGTTGGAACATTGCGATCACCTATGTTGACCATCTTATAAGTAGCAGTGGTTCGGTATATGACATGGTGCTGTAACGTGACTGCTCTCTCTCTCTCTCTCTCTCTCTGAGAAGACCACATTTTGCACAGTTACTTATAAAGCTGAGTGGAGACGACTCATTGGCAGTAGTTGACTCACAAGTCTAGCTCTCTCCTCAACATTTGATGCAACACACACATAATACATATAGGCAGACAGAGTGAGACAGAGAGAGAGAGAGAGGTGGATCGCTCGATGAAACGAGCTAGTGAACGACAGGTTTGCTCTTTGCTATAATATTGCTTCCACTGCATAAATAAAATCATTTACTTTTCACTCATGCTAACTGTTTAACCAGCTAAAATTGTTTCCTGAAGCAAGACACGAAAAAACATCTCCTTGTTTCACTTATAGCCTGTTGTTGTAGTTAGTACGGAGTTGTGGACGTGTTTCTATAATTACAGACAGGCAACAGTACACAATCCACTACTTACTATCATCTGGCCAGAAAAAAAACGATGTCAGTACTGTCTTGTCTGTGTCTCATTGACGTCATACACACACTACAAGACTTTCTACACATAGACACACATCCATTGGGAAAATGTTAGTTTTAGCGCACTGGGTGGATATGGTTCTTTAAAGAAAGAAAGAAGAGAGAGAGAGAGAGAGATGCATGAACAGATATTCTCGATAACGTTCGAGGGAGCATTGTTTCATACAGCATCTCAGAAATGTATGCAAACATCTTAGAACAGTTTTGCAGACACAATAGCAGGCCAGGCAACATTCAAATTACCGTAAAGGCTGGAAACTCGTGATAAATCAGTTTTAATTGCACCATGGCCAAATAGTTAATGGTTCCAGTTCGTACTCATTGCGAATTGTAGAGTTGACGGGAAAAACATCAGATAATCTTGTTGGCAATCTTAAGAATGTATAAATGAAATTCAGGACAGTCCATTATTACCGTCCTGGTGTTTGTAATACAAACCAATAGAGCTATGCTATAATACTGTGTAACCACAACCAGATGAGCCCGGTGTCAAGCCTGTGGTCTCAATAGAAATTTTTATTCCACAACATTCATTCCTTCAATGAAAAATAGTCTCTATACAGGCAAAAGTATTATATTCCTTATGCAAATTGCAATTTTGGAGGTTTATTTCAAAGATCCACAACAAGTGAACAAAGATCGTTCTGCCAGTGCAGCAATAAGTAATAACTTGTTAATGCATTGTGCAGATACACATAATATACGAGTGTAACTATGCACATCGTACGTTGCATGTATGTATGTAGTTCCGTATGCTGTACTTATGTAGAAAGAGATCGCCTGTTAAAATTAGTGCGTGTGAGCGTTTGACTGTTATATTAGAGGAAAAAGCTACCTGTTACATGATGTGACTGACGGACCATAAACAGAAGATATATATGGCTGTATGAAAAACATCCTAACTGCACTCGGTAAGTTACTTATGTGTAAAGAGTTATGAATGTAAAGTATTGGCTTGGCTGTAGAAGTCAGTAAATTATTTGATCATTAGTGCTTCTGGTCCATATCATTAGAATTTATGAAGGTACTGGAAATACTATGAAAACTCTGTAACTGTGCAATGTCAGTTTGAGCTGAGAGAGAGAGAGACCTTTGGCCGTTCGAGCTAATAAAGTCGAGTACACATATACTTACTACTTATGTACTAAGGATATTGTGCAATATCTGCGGTGCTGCCGGCTGACCAGACAGGACATATATGTAGCTGTGACTAAACACCCCATTTCTCAGTCGCATTCGTTTTGTCTTTCCCCAAATGGTAAACATGATTGTGTATTTGCATATAACGGTTTCAAGAAAACATAAAAACGTGTCAGATAGAATTTGCACTGAGAGAGTTCACCTGAGTCAATCAGTCCACACTCTAACTTATGAGTCACACTCGCACAGTCACACAACAAAGCACAATCGGATGCCGACGAAATGATTACAAGACCAGTCACATGTTTTCCCAATAAATAAGTGCTTTTTTAAGGGATAATAGTATTTGGAGAGACAGCGGATAATTTGCTTGTGCCCACGACGACCAACGACGACCGCAGATTGTGACCTGCGCCAAAATTGCGAAATTGGCAAAAATCTCTAATCGGTCGTCGTTTTTTTTTACTGAAGAAAGTTCTTCTGCTGTCATAAGCGTGCCTATCTGGTTTGCATTTATTTTATATGACATCTCTCGGTATGGAAAATGGAATTTTAAGTGACTGGCTGTCTGTCTGTCGAGACCAGATCAAGAATGCTCATAGGAAACGCAATCGTGCCACTCTGTGCATATTTAATGCAAAAAATGTAGATTGGACAACAAGCGCCGCTACTACCACCACTACCAGTATGCACTATTGCAAAAATGTCAAGTGTAAAGTCTTCTTGTGAGGTTTCTTTATTCTTTTTAGTATTGGGCGGACACGTGAATATATTATAATATATTTGGAGTTGTATTGTATTGGACTGTGCTGTTGGTGTTGAAGGCAGAGAGATGAGAATGCTGCTGCGGCACTTGTACCTTTACTTAAGGAAGAGAGAAAAGTGGACTACAATGCAGACTAATGTATTTTATATGCTGCTCCCTCGTCCTGTCCTGTCTCTCTCTCACAACAAAGAGTACTTAATTTCGACAGATTATATACATATATATAATATTATACGTTACATGTTACGTATAAATGTATGTACAGATGAATGAGTGAATAACATGCTGCAGCACCAGTGAATCACAACCGATCTTCATCTCGCCAGATTGTACACAAACTTTCGTCCACTACTTGTCAACTGGCGTAGCATGAAGCCCTATTAAATAGAGGAGGAAGAATGTACTTCTCTCTCACAACAACTCACAGCTTCATGGGACAAACAAACAATTATTATGGCTGTATGTACACGAATAATGTTTATGTACATACATAGTAGTAGAGTTTACGGAAAGAGACGAACGAGGACCAGTTAGCAACGTGTATTATTATTATTATTATTATATGGGATGCACACAAACCAGATTAGTCTCCAAGTTCAAATTTATGGTTCGTGAAATCTTTGGGATATTCGTATCTGTCACCCCGTCGGGTATTCCGATGAGATTTCACATTTGATTTCAGTGGTGTTGATGGCATCAGAAATATTTGCACGTTTGCAAGAAATAAATAACTAGTACAATGTTGACCGCCGCTTTTTGTTCGGCTAGTTTAGTACACAATGAATAGACAAATGGACAGTTTTGTCATTGTTGTCTCGGCTATTCTATTCAATTTCAAACATGGTATTCTTATCACAGGACTCATAACTTGAATTTACACACGTGTAATTTACTCTCATAGTCTCATATCAACAAGTCGTACTACAGGTACTTCCCTATAAACATATGCAGAGGCATGAAACCGTTGCTTTTTATTATTATAAAACAGACAGTTTATTATTATTTGGAGACGGACTTTTTGTGTTTACGAAACAATTGTATTCAATTTATAATTTATGCACTAGTTTTTTTAATATAAAGTTGTGAACTCTTAGGCTAACAATGTCCAGGCCCAGTATTGTCGGAAAATTACTTTTACAGACTAACTAGCAATAAAAATGCATTTTAGAGAATTTATTATGACTGCTTGCTTGCTGTTTGCTATTGCATTGATAATGTAGTCGATGTCGATATGTAAAAATTATATGTATGCGTGTCCGGTTTGCAAATACGCATAACAATTTGAATTGTTCCTAAATAACCATACTGGAAGTTGTATTTAAATATAAATACTTAACATTTTGAAATGGAACAAAATAAAAAATAATGCTTTTTGAGTTTCCATGTTTTAGTTTAATGTAACCAAGAAAAGGTACCAGCATTTTTACTTTTGGCACTTTAGAGACACATGACACACAGTCGTGCTGCCCTTTCCGTATTCGCTAACTACGCTAACTGCTACCACGCTGCTACTTGCTACCAGTCACCAATGAAGTGGATGATAAGCAGCTCGAGGTATCAGGTATTCTCCCTTTCAACAAATTTAAATACTGAAAATGAAAGGCCAAAAGAGGTTAAAA
>JABASC010000748.1:0-32603 GCA_019776185.1 Plutomurus gul | reverse complement strand
ATTTGGAAACAGTAGGTTGTCTCTGACAAAACTTATTACAGTTTTTGTACTGCCTGCCGCTCGAATTTTAGCTGTACCAATATCAGATGAAACACAGTGTAGGTAGGTGTCCTCTCCAATGAGTTGCCAATGAATAAAAGCTTTATGGTACTGTCACAAAAATAAATGTTTTTTTACACGGCTCAATTCATTTTGGTTTCCATAAACTTTGTTTCGAAGTATATGTTATATTTTTGATTGACTCTGTGGCCATTACTGTAACTGTAGTGCATATTCTGCTGTTGTTAATATAATTAGAATGAATGCATTGTGAACAGTAATTCTAATTTTTTGAGTTTTTCGAAAATACGCTTTAACAATACACATAACTTCATTAGGAGCAGTTTACTTCCTCTGTTCAAGAACAATATTGTATTCAATCTGCTTTCAGTCGTCTCTTTTGTTTGATGACAAAAATTAGCTACAAGATTTTGCATTACCTCTAAGGAACAAAACGACGACGAAGGATACGTCGTTTTACGCTGTACAGTAGTTCACGTGCCTATTGATTGTATTGATAGAATAGATGTGCCTTTATGTTATGTATTTGTGTATTTTGATGTATATCCATTATAGCTACTTATATTCATAATTCGAAAATATATTATTTAAGTTCCACCTCATATTATTTAAATGTCGGATTAATTAATATATATAAAAATAAAAATAGGTCATGTGCATTTAGTTAGGTTTGGAGGATATCTCGTACGTTTTTAGAGTCCCTGCCATGTCAGAATCAACATGTTTTTAACCCTTGATTAGATACATTAGAATTGTGTAATATGCAAAAATAAAATTGAATGGATTAAAAAAAAATGTGTACAAATTCTATTTAGAAATACAAAACTGTTTTTCTGTCGCAGGATTTGTAAAAACATTCTCCTCGTTGTAAAAATACTTAATACTACAAATACACAAACAAAACATTACTCTCTTTTGAAGAGAAAGGGAAGGCAGAATCGAGTCAGAACTGAAATAAATTGCTTTTAGAGTGCGTCAATGTCAGCGAAAGTGAATCGTATGCAAAATTCTATTTTTCTCTGCTGCTCTGCCGCTGTCTGGCTTGCTTGTTAGTCACCCCTCATATGTCATACATAATATAAGACATGTGGTTTCCACTACTTTCTGCATTTCTGGAATCTGTCCATGTCGGAATTAGAACGTAATGCTGCAAGCAGCCTTTTGGAAACGTTACACACGTTACTCTCACAACAACTACAAACAACTTTGTTCTCGGTGAAATAAAAATCAATTGTAATTCTTGGGTCTGGCGCTCTTATCGCTAAAAGTGTACAACAACTCTTATTCATCCCCATTTTCACATAACACCTCCACCATTCTACTGCACCAAAGTGTCTAAAGGAATAGAATGAAATTATTTCTTCATAAAGAGCAACGAGCTGGAAGCTACCATCTACTCGTTCTCTGTATATTATTCAATGATAGTTCCTTGCCTCTTTCTCTCTCTCTCTCTCTTCCCTAGTATCTACATAAAAAAGAAAAACAAATTGTAGATTTTCAAGTCGACTCCCTTGTCACCGTTCACGCTTTGCAAGTTTATACTGTCATAAATAAATATTGGCACATTTACACACACAGGTACATAAATTTGAATTCTCTGTTTACATAGTTGCATCAGTGCCTTGCATTCATTCAAATTTCATCATAACCGAAGATTTTCTTCAATTGTACCTTGCAATGCATATTGTCAGCATGTCCTCTCAAAAGAAGCCATAGCAAATACTACCAGTCTTTATCATAGAAATATTTTACTAGGAGCTTGCCTTTGGCTGCAAACTTTCAATCTCATTCTTTCTCTGATTGTCATGTCCTACACAAACACACAGAGAGAATCTCCACTCTTTTTCTGATACTTATCATTCGAATTTATATTCCAATAAATATGTATGCATCTACACTGGAAACTTCGCCAGTACATTTCAAAACCGTACTTTACTTTTCCAGCAGTCCTAGTATTAACTAGAATGTTATTATGAAGTGGAGAGAGTGTAACACACACAGAATGCAAGTCGATCAAAGCGCGAGTTACATGTTTATCATATCTTGTTCGATATCTGTGTACGTGCACAATGGAGCCCTTTCCAGAGATCGATTGGCTCCTCTTCAATAAAATCAAATCAAACAAGCTCGACTTGACACGGCTTCTAACCTTTTGGCGTACCGTGGCCACGTACATCTTACTCATTCACTTAGTATTTCTATGGAATTCAATTCAAGTGCCAATTCTCGCGTTGTAAAAAAACCTATACATTGTGTCAAATATTCCAACATGGATATAATATAACGAACCACACAACCAAGATTATATTTGCAATGAATCCAGGGCTCTCGGTGTGCGAGACATGAGTTGTTCACAGTGGAAAATTCATGCATAAAAAATAACGAAAGATACTTATACTTGTATACACCTTGAACATGTAGAATGTTGGGGATGACAGCCTATGGATGGTGTAATGAAATACCAGGCAAGCCAAAGGGAGTCAAGTTCATTGAAATCAATAGTAATAAATTTCAACTAGCTACTACACCAAAGTCTGTTCATTTCAAGTATGCCAGAGTATTGTGTAAGAGTAGAATTTCGTATGTGTATTGAATTTTTTCTGCGAGTTTGTGCAGCAGGTAGACTATTGAATAAGCAACTGTCTAACTTGCTGCACTGTAGAATCGTCGTGGGCTGACTTGCTTTGTACTGCCATACATTTTTCAGTGAAGTTTCCATGCACGGACAGCGCACCACCACCACCACCACCACTGAACTTTATTAAATGGTAGTACATGGTGTGCACAGAGGATTTGTACCACACGTTAATATTCATAAGGTCTGGTGGCATTGTATACTATAGCTCTCTGGAATAGCAGCACAGAGAGAAATAAACGAGTGATTGCTCTCGGTCTCTCTATAATTTGAGCTGGAGTTATTCACAACAGTCCTCACTGTAAATTGCAGGGTGAGAGTCACAGGCACGAAGTGAGGATGACATGAATGAAAGTAAAACGAACTCGGTACTACATAGTCCTCAGTGAGTATTTTACACGCATTTCATTGCCTTCCTCTTTACTACGACGCTACAGCGAATGTACAGCATAAGAAAAGATGAAAAGAGTGCACTTTCCACATGTTTTCCCTATAGAAGTCTTTAATATCCTTATAAGGTACACTATAGGCAGTATACTTATTCATACATAGAAGTGGAGTGAAATTATGGAGACTTTATTTCAGTTGATGGTCGGCTTGACTTACATTCATTCTCTGGTAGTATGCATTTGTGCGTACGGAACGGACGCCTTGAATGCATGAAATGCACGAGTGGGGCACCGTGGAACAGGAATACAACAATGTAGAGTAGTGAGTGTGAGTGGAATGGCTTGACTTGACTTCACGTTGACCTTCACACACTAAAGGGTTGCTCTTGGGACTTACATCGTATTTAAATACGTAGGTATCTGTTTATACAAGCAAGTTTATTCATACATACGAGCACGCATGCATAATACCATCCCTTCCTTCCCCCTTTCATACATACTTAAGTACATGTGCGTATACTATCTATACATACACATAATTTGAGCGTTTGCATGGCATACCTACGTGGTAACCATGCAGCCAGTCCTATTTATAAGTGTATACAATTCGAATGCATAGTAAATAGGTAATCATCGTTTTTTTTGTATTGACAATCTGTAGCTATCTCTCTCTCTCTGTGTCTGTTATCTCTGTCTGTTCAGGTAGAATGCGGCAGGAAGGAGGACACACGGATAAATACTATTTGACTAATGAAAAGAAGAGAGAATGCATCATTTTTGTCTGCAGTGTCATTATGGTGTTTGCTGTTTTGTGTACACAGCGAGACGAACGGGACAACACATGCACACTCTGTGTGTGTGTGTCATGTACAGATCTGGTTGGTTTGGCTAAGTAGTTTCCCCGAGTTTACATGTACATTAGCACAGTGATGTCTGTGTGTATCTGTGCATGTATGTATGTATGTATATAATAATGAGAGAGTACATTTACTCAAGTTTGGTTGACATTAACCATTAAAAGCATTTACACACTTATGCAAACACACACGCATCAAGCAGACCAAACTTGACTCCAGTCGACGACTCGTGTGTGCATCACACAGTCTGTAAAGCCTTAACGCACTCAGCGTTGAATTTACTCGATTCAATTTTGAGCCCCACTTTAGTTTCTTAGATTCCCTGCCCATCCACAGCGAAGCCAGCCAACCACTAATTGAAAGGAGAAACTTCTCTGTCAAGTGGAGTACTAATGCAAACTGAATGTTGACGTGACTTTGTCAAGTGCATCTCGTCGGTCAGTGGAATATCTTTAACCTCTATAACAAAGTCTACCATTGAATTGAATTTAAACGCACACGGATTAGCTCAAAGTTGCTCGCACATATCGGCATTGATCTGACATTGTATTTATGATGTGAGATGTGATTCATACAGTAATCCCAACACATTATAATAAAGAAAAGTTGTATGAAAAGTTGTTTTACTAATTTGTAACATTTGAAAATTAATTATAGATTATATCGGCATTGATCTGACATTGTATTTATGATGTGAGATGTGATTCATACAGTAATCCCAACACATTATAATAAAGAAAAGTTGTATGAAAAGTTGTTTTACTAATTTGTAACATTTAAAAATTAATTATAGATGTACAACGATTTTAAACATTTTAACTGTGTGTTGCCTAACGCTTACGGAAGATGTTAGCTTTTCTTTAGGTACACGATTATTGCAAAATGCGATGTAAATAAGGTTTCGATGAATACTAAAGAAAGTAATTCATATGTAGTTAAAGGTATTCGTACAGACACATGTGTAGAAAATTCGAATTTAAATGTCAGCTGAAAAAAGTAGATTGTGAAATTTTTCCAAATCAATAACTTCCCCGTGAACTGAAGCAGGGAGATGAACCCGACGTTCAAAGCAATTCAGAACAGTTAATTCAATTTCAAACAAGCCTACGGCCAACATCAACTTAACCGCAGCGGACTCAAATAAATGCTACCAGAGTCAGAATAACAATTTACCGCACACATTCTCATCTTCAAAAATAATGGTAAACCTAAACCAGCTTTGCAAATAGCTCAGCTAGCAATATCAGCAGAGCAGCTCTTTTTAATGTGTACGTACAAATAAGAAGAGAATTAATCATAACAGCAAAATGAACCTGAAATCTACTAACGTGTCATAGTTCACCAAGGAAAATCGAATGCTCATGAATAAATTCTTTTTACGACCGTGAACTTTTATTTTCGTACGTTCCCCCGTGTACATAACACAGTCACTATTCTACATTCAGCTAGATTAGCAAATACTCACTAGAGATACTATTACAATAAAGAAAAAGGGTGTAATCTCTTTAAAGTGCAATGCTCTGCTTTATAGCTAAATCTGCGTTATTTGCGTCACGTAACCAAAGCCAACTCTCAAACGTATTTATTAATACTACTTACTACTACGGCAGTAGCTTATGGTGAAAGTACATATATTACCAAAGCAATGTGTGCAATATTATCATCCTCCCATTACGTATCAGTATATATATATATATATACGAGAAAACTAGTCACGCCGTATTTATAGGTACTCTTCCACTGTGTTATGCACACAAGCACACATGTGTTTAATGTAATGGGACACATCCATGTGAACATTTTAACGGTAGGTAAATAGTAGCTCTTCTCAAGCGAATGCTAGCGACAACGTTACTACATACGCTTCTCTCTCTCTCTCTCTCGCTTCAATATATTCCATAACATATGGCAATGGTTAAAATCGATTGGAAATTCTGCACTCACTTCTTCCGTAGTGGTAGTGTGAGGAGTAGCATGAAATCACCCTGGTCCTACGCTTCTCCTATCACGAGAACACGGTACACAGCAAATGTAATCATGAAGCACACACACTCACAAACACACATTGAGCCAGAGAGATATGCTTGTAATATGGACTTCTCGTTTAAATGACCTTTCTAGCACTAAGGACAAGGCACAGGTATCGTAAATACATATTGTTTCCACTACATTGTGTCTGTCTTCTCAACTTTTTATGGTGATTCGTATTCCCCGTCCAACACATACCCACTAAATACATGAAGCTACATGAAAGTCAAGTCGTAGACACTGTCTGTGTCTATGTACATATTATAATGTATGTTCTCTATGTCTGCATGTTTGCATTTGAAAAGTTGCTATCCAAAAATATGATAGGTGAATGTGAAGTTGAGGGACGAATGACAATTTAACTTGAATAGTGAAAATATGTATGCTTATATTTCAAAATGCGGGCGATTAATTGAATATCAAACAAAACTTGGGTTTTACTTTAGAATTAATATAATTAACATTTAATTCCTAATGATAAAATATAGAATTGAAGGTGAAAGAGAGCTAAAGACGTTTTAGAAGAGTCAAGTTAAAATAAGACACTGACGATTTAGATAGGAGAGCACACCTTCCTGATTTCAGCGTTGGCACATGAAAAATTCAAATAAATAAGGCGAAAGCCGATCGCACAACATTCGACTATGTATTATGAGAGTGTGTACCCCCCGGTCCTTCTGCATCGGAGCAATCATATTCATAGAGAGTGAAGGATTTGAAGTCATGCACAATGTGGCCATTGTGCTAGAGGTTGCTATGAAGAATAGAGAATGGAGTTTGTTTCATTATGCTTTGCTCTGATAAAGTTTATTTATCTTGCTGGAGCAGCGGAGAGAGACAGAGACTCTGCTACAGGCTAGACGGATAGAAATATGCGTCCGCTGTGTGCTGTGTTCAGAGTAGACACGGCTTAAAACTTAAAACAGGTATCTATTGTACGTATAGTCACGTCACAAATAGATTTCCAATAGAAAGATGCGCTACAAGCTGACTAACATGAAACATTGTGTACTTATATGCATATATATGCATATACTGTATACGAGCACAGAGAGATATATGATTGAATTCGATTCAATCACACCAGCAGTCCATAGCACAGCGTCCAATTCAGATTGGCTTTATTGTTTACAATGAGATTAGGCTAGATGATAAATAGAGGACAGGACAAACGATTTGCTGAGCTGAGGTTAAATACATCAGAACAGCAGACCAATAGTCGGTTCAGTAGCATTAAGCTCATATAAAGAATAAGCTACAATGATGTACAGCTAAAAATAAGTAATATTTCTACCATATAGTAGGCAGGAGGCAGTGGTGTACGTTTAGCCGCTTTGCAAGTGAATGCGAAGAAATGAGATATTTCTTCAGTTGAAATGACTAGATGATTATATTTCTACTTATTGTTAGTTTGGTGGTGGTGGGGATTACTTGAATTTTTCTGTGTTTTCGATACGCTGCGGTGCTCGTTTACGTAACTCGACTAACTCTTCATCAATATTTCACTCGGTTCAATAAAATCCCTATGAGAGTATCATGATTCATCCCTCGTTCCCTACCTGTCTACCAGTACTCGTACACAGCACACAACGTTGAAAGTGCAATGAAGAAATATTTAATCTGTAGTAAACCTAACGACTCGACTCTGTATATGTTACTATATACAGACAGATACTACTACTACGTGGTCAATGTAATAAAGTATGTAATGAACGAGTAAGTACAACAGGGATGCATATTTTTCAGGTTTTGATGAGTAATCATTCATAGACTGTAGAATAATGGCTAGGAAATTAAATTATATAGCAATTTTTGTGTGTACCTACTTAGGAATGTGTGTAGAGTAGATATTTATAATTGATTGTTGCAAGCATGAGGGATTATTATTTCATATTAAAAATCGTGAAAGAACTATGTTGTATGCAAAAGGGAGATTTTTTAATTTCATTGTGCGATAAGCTGTGCATGCTACAGATACTTGCGTCATCATTTTGCTACAATAATGCAGGAATTCATGGAAGCATATCTTTTTCGTAGTACTACGAATTTAAATCGTAAATAAATAAAATGCCCCTCCACAAAGCAGGTTTAGCAACATTGAACTCTATTGTGATAAAGTCAATGGAATTACTCAACTAGTAAGAAAGAGTAAAAATGAAGAATCACTACAGGCAAATATGAATTACTTAGTTTTGCAGATTTAGTGTGATCGCAATACAAAAGTTTTTTTTTATACCCCAAGCACAACAACCAGCCACTTATATAATTATAAAATCTAAAATTATATTATTTTACTAATTGGCCTAGATAGCTGTTCTTTCAAACAATGTTTCACACTTTCGTCTGGCAAGTACAGAAAGTTAAAATGACAGGCAAGTCTAGGTTGAGGCATGTTGTACTTGCCCACCAATAGATAGGAAGTTACTAGGCATACAGGTTTGATTTCAGATTGACGTGGCAAAGTCGTATAAACGAAATCCAAAGGAAAAGTAAACCATTTCAAGTTTAAGGTCTGCATTTTAGCTGTCTCCACTTATTCTTACTTTCAAATGCGCGTTGAATGCAAAGCCTCACACAAATCCAACTAGTAATTTTATCCCTGAGCATTCTATCTCCTTTGTATTAGCATTAGCATAAGATAGAATCATTTCTGTTTGCATGTGTACATAGGTTGCCCGTTTGTGTACTTACGATAATATAATCTTATCGAAATCCTGTAGTACTCCATACGAAGTGTGTATGTTAAGAAAAGCGACGTGGAAGGCGGAATGAGCAACAGCATGTGTTTACATGCAATGAGGACTGACAAAAGTCAAGTCAGAATATATAAATAGTACGCGAAATAAAGGCGAGTCGAGTCAACAGAGATACGAATGTTACTTGCATACACACATAACATACAAACATGCAGTGTATACATTTTTCTTGTTTCCACATCTAAATAGATACGATTTACCAAACGAGTGGACTATAAATACAAATAAAGCTAAGTATATACTACTACAAAGACACATATATACAGAACAAAGTTTACACTGTATAATGTTATATAGTAAAAAGGCGTAGATAGAGGGAAGAAGTTGTTTGTATGAAAACTACCTACAGGGAGAGAAGTCTAAGAAAGTTAAAGGGTTAGCAGATTACATTTTATTGCATTACAGAATTAGGTACGTAAATACCTAAGAGTGTTACAAATACAATGAGAAATGTCAGTGAACATATCTGCTATAGAGAAAATGCATGGTTCTAAACATTTAAGATAGACGGAGAGCAGCACAATGGTGTAAGACGTGACTACAAAACAGGATACTACTACAAACTGTAGAAAATAGAGGAGTAGAAGTCATAAAAGATTTTATATCAGAGCTTTTGCGAGCAGCCAGAGCGAGAGGACCGATTGTGAGCACTGCCATAGGAGAAGTGAACCAACAGTAGAATAATACTTACGTATTTGATATACATACATTACTACATCAGTACAGAGAGAGAGGAAGGAAAGGAAGAGTTTAAGTTGAGAGAGCTCTACTGCTTTACTGTGTAAAAGGAATTGCTTCACAGCACAAAAACACAAAATCACAACATACAACATAGGCACTATACTATACGCATAGCAATCTTAGGTAATGCCAACAAAATATCTAGCAAACCTCTTTAACTCACTATAAGCCATGTAAAAAGCATTACCTATATATGTAGTAGAGTGTAAGCTAGTTTAAGTAGCATAGTAATTGTATATGCAAACTAGTTGGTTGGTAACAGAGGATTCTTTGGCCATATAGAAATAAGTCACAGTTGCCAGTGCACATTGATTTTTCGTGTTGAATTCCATTTCTGATTCATTTAGGACAAATTGGATAACTAGTGGAGGCCGATTAGCAGGCTGGCTGGCCAGAGATGAAGCAAGATGGGAGATATTGAAGGAGTCAGTAGGAAATGAGGATTGGTGATGGAAAAATGGTATTCTGGTGGAAATGATGTAAACGAGTGAGAGAGGAGAGAGAAAAGGATATACTTATATATTCACCATATATTTATATCCGTATATAAAGATAGAGATAGAGAGAGAATGGTGTGGCCAAGTAAAAACAGTGACGGAAGAGTTAAAGTTGCAGAAAACTGGTCGAGTTGCGGGTGAGGAAAGTTGCAGGAGTGTGTTGAGAGAGTGAGGAGGGCAGTCTAGTCATCCACATTGGACTGACTCTGGGAGTGAGCGTGTAACACGGTGACGACGGGAATTCGGGGTGGAAGGTTCCCCATATTGCATTGCATTGCATTAGTGTTTGTATTGCAAGGTGCCCTTGGCATTGGCTTGGTTTGCTTTCAGTCAAGTCAACTCGCTTTCGCTCTGTACTCTCTTAAGTAGTAGTTTTTCCATACGATCATAATATGATGCATTCGTGCAGTGAATTCATTTCTGAGTAGTTTCTTGCATCGCTAATACTATCGTGCTACAGAACACGTAAGCAGAGAAGCAGCCAGTACTGTACTGCACTCAACGCTAATTCTCTTCTCAAAAACTTTGCTTTATCTCTATGGCTGCGGCTCGTCTTTGGCCAGTCCATGTAGTAGCACGTACCTTTGCTGCTCACACTCTCTGTATTGATAGAGTACAGAGAACAGAGTGTAATAAAGTAAACAAGGTAACTTGGAAACTGACACTGGTGCGCTAACTAACACTTTTCATAGTATACTCGCTATAAGGCTATTTAAATACATTCCAGAAACTTTTTGGATGCATTTAGCCTTTATTACTATGTATGTATGAAGGAAGTTGCTATCTTTCTGTGTCTACACACTGCACACAGATACAGAAAGAGGAAATTACAGATGGAAGCATGAAGGAGGGTGTATTTGTTTTATATGCACAGGAGATGTCAGCCGTAAAAGTAATTATGAAGAATCTACGTGGCGAAACGTACAGAACGTTTTAACGAATCGAAATAAATGTGTAATGAGAACTAACAAGCAAATCTACAAAAATTATAAAAGTTTATTTTGGGTAAGCTTTGTTTTCTATGCAGTTTGGAAATGCGTTAAATAGATTATGACATTTTAAGAAGATTTCGCATCTGAAATGCAAAGATTTGCTGGATGTTGTTATCATCTGTTCGGGAAGTATATGTCTGTTTTCGGATCGAGTTGGTTTGTGAATTGGTGGAAGGTGCCCTGCTCCCATTGTATACTTGCGAGCGTGCACGTAGGCTCTCTTCTGTTCCATGCACAGAGCTGTAAAAGAAAGACGCAATTGTATTTCGAAAGACCCTGGACAAATTTTGTGCCTTGTCAATAGATTACTTCTTCTACTGCGTTTCAGATCTGGCTAGGAATTCTAAATGTGTGTATGTGTGTGTGTGTGCTTTGAAATTGACTCAGGTTTTTCGTGTGTACCCCTTACCCCCTCGTACACAGGCAAAAGTGAAGCCAGGCACCGCCGCTGCTTCTTCACCATACGTGTATGTACACCTCAAGCTCAACGAAACGCACTTACAATGCTATCCACTGGCTGGAAAGCTCTCCTTTTACCTTCGTTGTTCGTGCATTCACATATCAGATTGTTCACGTAGTAGCTCCCACAATGAATTTCTTAGAGTTGGCTAGTGTTAGGAGCTACCATCACTACATAGTGTGTAGGTACGTGATGGATGAGGCGAGGTAAGCGAACCACGTCAAATCTACTTAAATAGTGTTCGCGTAGTCTTCTCCGAAGATTGACTTGACTTTATTTGTGGTGAAATTCGATTTCGGAGCCATAGATTTGTAGGAAACGAGTGGCATGAATGAAAATGTTCTGCTTTTAATGTAATTTTTCTCATAATACACGATTTTTATCGCTTCCTGATGTTTTTCAGGCCTGAGAAGCACAAAGAAGAAGAGATGAACTAACTTTTTGGGTGAGGTCCACAGTAGTGATTGTGAGTCGAGTCTGGACGGAGTCTCTTTTACTATGAATAGATGAAAGATTAGTTTTGTTTATGTTAGGGTCTGATGTATATACATCAGACCACAGTGGGGTACTTTCGAGTTGTGTGTTGGTGGTGCATTGAGAAACAGAGCGAGAGAGAGACAGAGAGAGAAAAGAGATGAAATGTGAACTAAATGCGGCTGTGAATTGTATTCCATTGGGGTCGGGATGTGCAGGCAATAGAGTGATTTTAAGTAAGATTAGTTTTTAAACGAGAGAAGGCAGGAAGGAAACATTTTGATGTTGACCAGATCAGATATGACAAGTGCACCCAATAAAGAAGGGCTCTTTCTCTGTATGACAAAATATAGGGTTGTGCTAAAAGCGATTCTATTATTGCTGTTTTGTATGCGATAATAGTGAGCACTTGGGTCCACAGCCGATACCTTATTAAATATGAGCAATTTTGAGACACTTTTTGTCAACGTTGCTCATTTTGTCAGTTTTGTTGAGACATTTCCTCAATACAGGATACTTTATACAACTAGCTAATATCAATTCTACAAATATATTATTTGCACCATAAAAATATGTATTTAATTATCATTAGCACAAAATAAAATTGTAATATAATAAGTAGTATGTGATTGTTCAGAGAATTGCAACCTCGGATTGAATTGTAATTGGACGGTTTAATGGTACTCGAGGTAAACATGATAGAATCCTTTATTTTCTCGATATTTCAATAACAAACTGTTATTTTCTTTCTTCTGGAGAAAATAACAGTTTGTTATTGAAATATCGAGAAAATAAAGGATTTTATCATGTTTACCTGGAGTACCAATAAACCGTCGCGTCCAATTAGTATTGGTGTAGGTAACTAACTGCAGGCACAATCATGGAACTCCACAAAATGATTCGTTTGAATCTATGGAAGCTGCATGTTTTATTAGCAAGCGTTTTCGACGACATAGAAAAGCAGCAGAGAGTTAAAGATGTAACTTTAAACTTTCATTTTTGATAGCTGCGCATTTTGCCTTTTAAACATTTCTTTTTATTAGACAAGGTTGTTAGCTAGGCCACGGTATTATATTACAGTGACGTGAATGAACACGATAACTGAGAACGTGATCTCTTTTTATGCCAGTTACTTATTGGCGTTTCTGATATGTGCCCATGCAATGTATACCATTGCGGATATTTTCGTAGAAGAAATTCAGAAGAAATTCAAGCATACTTTGTAAAGGAATAATTGCGAATTTGATTCCTAAATATGTAGTTCTTCGGTTCTTGTTAGTAGAAAACTTTCCTCTAAGTACCGTAAGATGTTTTTTTAGCCCACAGCTTAAAAATTGATAGCATTTGTTAGTTATCAAGGGCAAACTGTACAATAGTGTATTCGGCGGCGGCATAATTGTGGGTTATGCGCATTCTACAAAGTATATGTATAAATACCTAAAGGAGTTGACAAAATCGATTCACATTGTTTATGACATTAATAAATATGAATGTGTTTATTTATTCAGACTCAAATATATAATCCATATTACGTACTTAATACGCATGCATTATAAGTCATATAATTAATTCCCCATAGTCATTTTCCCTTTGAAAAGTATTTTCTGTTTTATTTTTCGTAGTCATCGAATCATTATTTTTAATAGCCTGAAAATGTGATACTAATAAAGGTTCTACGTGCCTAAGCTGAAATCGACTCTGTTATCTCCTGCTAAGTACAAATGGCACAATACAATTGAGCTGCTATTGTGTTAAGTGGAACTGTAGATTCTACCTCATTGCGAAATGAAGGATCTGCGGTATCTGCGGATCTGTTGTACCCTTAAATATATAAGACAATGTAATTATGTTAGGAGATATACAAGGCAATGCATGAAATGCAAGTAGTTTGGGAATACGTAAAAGTATAAAGAAAAGCGTATTCGTTGTAAGTTGTAGGACAGGACAGTCTAAATCTGGTGTAGGGGCAACTTGAACTGATTTACAACTAAGTTGCAGAACTACTGCTGGATTCCAGAGGACAAGTTGAGGGCAAGTGAGCAGATAACTCGAATGTATTACTAGGCCAATCTTGAAAGTCAAATCAAAATACAACGCACTACTAGGAAAGCAAGTTGTGGGTACGCAGAGATATCTGTGGTGAATTTGGGCAAGTGCGTTTCGAGCAAGACATTGTTTTCATGTCATGAACGTTCTTCTCAATAGGTAGCAAAACTTGAACAAAGACTTCATCTACAAACTACGAGTGAGCATCGTGCATCATTTATGGAAGCAATGCAAGAATGTTTGTATGTGCGTATATTTGTATGTATATAGGTAATAATATTTCATGAATTCCAACTGAATTCTTCAAAAATACTCGCTCGTTTGCTTTTATTAGATGAACGAAATTCCTGCATTTTGCAAACGATCACGCATACACTGACATTATTCACAACTTTCCATTTAAAACATTTTTACAATTACAAATAATACAAAGATCCATTTTCTAAACGATCAATTTCTAGATTGAAATGTACAGGGGACTGCTGGCCAGCAGACTCCAAGATTCAAGCAAACAGTATTTAACTTTATTTTAGTTTACCTACCTATTATTTACAATGTAATAATGATGATTTTAATCAACGTGTCATTCGTACTCATAAACATAAAGGTTTTCATTATTTCCAAAACAAAATCATACATATTCCTGATTTCAGCTACTTCCGACTTTGCAAATCTATACAACTTACTTAATTATCTTATCACACAAGCGAAAACAAATAATGGACTACATATATATACATAAATACACACAATTGTAATAATAGTAATAAGTACATAAGCGCAGGAATGATTAATTACATAGAAATGTTATACTTATACAGAAGGTGGTGGTAACTAGCGTTTCTATTGCTAAATCGAGGTAAATAAGTCTTAACGACTATCTAAATCACTTGTAATATGGTCAATGGTTACAATTTAAATTATTTGGCAGAATGGCAGAAATGTTGATTGTCAGTATTTTATTCTGCTAATAAAATAAACAGGTAGTAAAAAGTGCACGATTTTATCAATTGCTAAAATTCTAATATAATGTTATATGTATGAATCTGTATTCTTGTTAATTTTTAGAATATCATTATTTGTCCTCAAGAAGTCGATTATAAAACACAATAATTGTATAGATCGTTGCGTCAGATGAAAATAAGTTTGTCCAAAAAGCAGTAGCATATTATTATGTGCCTGTGGTTACAATTCAGTTCGAATGTATGCGTAGCGATTCTTATTTTCTAATTTGTTTTTTTTGTGACTTGCACAGGTAGAAATTATATTTAAAAGAATACATTATTAATATTATATTATTATCCTTGTTGACACGTTCATACGTTTTGATCCTTCTTTGTATTCCCAACGTTTCTCGTGCTTGTTGTGTGGTTATATCTCATTACAATTATGGTTAGGACTTCCACATGTTAACTTGTTGAGACACATTAACTTATACTGCAATGTGTCCATACAAAATAGTGTATCCGCTCGTTTAATATTTAATTATTAACAAAAGTGTCTTGCCTTTGGAGAACCGCTATTATCAGATCCTATAATTTCAACGAATCTCCCCGTCCTGATTATGAAGGAAAAGCTGAGTGGCTGTGCTAAAAGATCACCTACAAAAATTGTTTTAAAGCCTTTCACAGACACCGAGAATAATTTCTTAACAACTATTGCCAATATATCGCGTGCAAAATGGCTCGATTGGAACTATCGATTGGAACAAATCTGCTACTACTGGTTATACATTGTGACACAGTGACACACCCAGAATAAATACAAAGAAATGAGAAATTACAGTACATGGCAAACACGATACATTAATTACATGTAAATGGAACGTTTAAAAATCACAAATACTATAATATTTATATTGAGATTGACGAGACAATGGATTTTACAAATAAAACGTGCTAAATGCTTCACCAATTCTCGTAAATGGAATTCGTCTGTATGTAAATTCGCACACCATCCACTTCAAACAGTTTTGAAGAGAGAAGCATTTAGAACTTTTTATTCGCAATTTACAATAGTAATGAGGTTAAAAGGATAAATTAATTATTTAAAGGTTCTGTGAGCTTATCCTTCGTCTTCTTCTTCATTTTGGGCAAAACGCCTAATTGCAATTGCTCGATGAGCCAACGGTCCACCTGTGGTCCTGAGTAGTCTTCGGGAAACGAAGGTTTAGGTGGTTTTATGTAACGATACAATCGTTCGTTTAGAACATAGAGTTGTTGAGCTTGCTTGCAATTAACATTGTACCACCAATCACTTCAAAAAAAATTTAATTAATCAACATTATTTATATTGTTATGTGATCACCAACAAATTTTTTTCAAAATCTTTACAGTCATAGTTTTATTATTAAAATTACGAACACGTGCAAAAAAATAGTTAAGAATTACCACGTGAGGAGCACTTGAGAGAACAAAGTTCCATTTGGGCACAAAAAGGTCGAGTGGCCATCAGTGAAGTCACAATAGTGCCAAGCCTATTAGGAGTAATAACAGAAATTCCTTTCAGATCTATTCAAATATCGTTAGTTGACTTTGTGCCATTGTGCTTCTCTACTTACAATTAGATAAATGAACATGCTTTAAATAGTCAATTAGGTAATACAAATAGTTTTTTAATGCAAATGAATGCAATCTTTTTATTTATTAAAGGACGGACGAATGGAGGACGATTGTTCTAGCGTCAAACTCTCTGTGTATAATGTTGTTGTGCAATCGCAGACAAAGATTCAAGTCAGTCAAGTTGAGACGAACAAAGACTGGGATTAAAATTCCGATTTTCATCCCATGCCTAAATAGGAAGTAAACTAATCATATTAGAAGCCATAACGAGAGCACGAGAGAGAGAGAGAGAATTTGAAGGAAATTACATCACAATACAAATCAGAACGCGCAGCTTTGTTACTTCATCGAGGAAGGTAATACATTGCTTACAGGTAAATTAAGTAACTCTTTTGTTGTGCTAATCGTTTCATGTTATAATTACTTTTCAGATCGATATAATTTGTATATTAAGGACACGCGGGACACAAATTATATAATCAAACCTTTTGCTTATTCAGGTGATTTCTGAGAAATTTCATTTTAAATCAAAGGAAAAAATAAATATTATGAATTCAATGATTATCTCAATGAAACTGATTATGAAAATTGCTGTGGAAAATATTAAAATCATTATTTCCTTTTAGATTATAAATACGTTGAATGAGCCCACCTGACATTTAGTGTCGATGTCAGCAAAGAATCCTTTGTATCTTTGTTTATTACAGTCAAATCCTGTATAAGGTACTTCATCTAGTATGGGATAATCGATTCCAGGCATGCCTGTGCCACACAACAAAGAAAGGAGAATGAAGAGCTGGCGTTTAGTAAACAAGAGTTAAAACTTGAATAAATAGTAATTATCTAGTAAAACAAATCTTACCAGGAATGCTCGTCGCATCAGTCGTTCCATATTTCTTCGTTACATCTGTAATTAAATTATTAGTACTTGTGCTGGAGCTGAAGGACGCTGATGAGCTCAAATCCAAGGTAGTCGCCGTTGTGGACTGCGGGACTTCGACAACAGTCTCTGTTGTAGAACTACTGGGTGTAGAGTCTTTTTTTGTTGCTGGAGTTGTACTAGTGGGTTCTGTGGGAGCGTCGTAATCCTGCCCTTCCTCGTCATCTCCTCCCGAGTCGTCATCTTGGTTGTAATTGTCAAACTCATCGTCGTACTCATCCGAATTACTTTGCACGGACGTGATCGGAGGTGGCTTTTCTTTTGTATGACTGATATGTGAGAATGGTAGTAAATGCTCAACAACGTCATCCTGATCATGGAAATGATTTCCCACGGGTCTCGGGGAAAATGGGGAAGTTGACTGTGAGGGAGAGGGAATGGCGCGTTTAGCATTCGCATTAAAAATTGAATCCGAATTTGCTTTGGATAATTTCGGTTTTGTCTTTATAAAATATTTGCTGTGATGATCCTCAAAGTCGGCAACGTTTTCCAAATCCTCCTCCGAGTACGATGAGTACGGATAAAAGTATGAAGGTGACGGGGAAGAGGCAGTGGGAGAAACTGTCTCTGGTTGATGAGACTGCGAGAAATATTTATTGTTGCTGGATGGGAAAATTAATTTCGCTTTGGTTTGACTTTGAGTGGAATTCAGAAGTTGTGGTTGAAGCTGGAGTTGTGGTTGGGCTACGTAGGGGAAGGTTGTTTGGTCGACGAGAAATTCCATCCAATGCTTTCCATGAAATTGGAGCTGGGGTCGTTGTCGTCGTGGTGGTGGGAAGAATTTTTGATATTTCCCGATGAAAATTGAAATCTCTAGAGTTTGTGTCTAGAAAGTCTTCGTGTAAGATTGAAGAGTCATAAGAATGATCATCGTAATTGCTTTTCCCCGTTTCCTCGCTCACCGGATAATTGTTGTTAGTGTCGTAAGAAGTGGAAACTGGTGCAGGCGAATCTAAATATTTCCCCTGTCTGTCTTGTTTCGCTTGAAGCTGGAAATTCTCATTATTATTAGTATTGTGGTGTTGGTACGAAGGATTTATCATTCCAGACTCTCCATTGTGCTTCAAGAAAACTTTCGGAGAAGCTCTCGGGTAAGGATTAAGATTTAGAATGTAGTCTGTAGTGAAATTAAAATTTGGATTATTAAAGCTAGAATGTGAAAATCCCTCTGACGATGTGAGCGCCGCTGATTCAGATGTGGATGTGAAAATACATAGAAGAATTAAAGTAATCAGTCCAAGGGGAAGAAAAATTAAGACTGTAGTTAACCTCTTTCTTCTTCCATTAGTGGTTGCAGTAATTGCTGTGGAGGTGGCAGATGGTCTTAAACAGCATGTTGCTCTTGTCATTTCTGAAAAGGAAAATATCAGTGTGTGAACATTTATTATTACTCCTAAAATATTTACACTAATGTTTAATAGTTAGTAAAGTCCATAATCCTAATATCACACAAAGTGCATAGCCGAATGGTATTTGCCTTGAATCTGTGCAATGTGCAAACACTTTCAATACTATACATGACTACTACAGAGAGATGTTGGCAATCGGGTGTAATTTATCATTAAAAATTTTTAAGATGAAAATCGACACTTGTTCTGATGTCGTTAGTTAGTTAGCAATATAATAAACCTTGTTGGCGCAATCGTGTGAGCGGTTAAATAAATAGTAATGGGCATATCATGTGCTCCTTCATGCCATTTATTTTACATTTACAGTTTTGGAATTGGGCATTGCATGTTTAGTATATATTTTTACAACTACCAACAGAAACAGGACGACAAAGCCAAAGCGCCCTTTTCTTGCACTTATTATCTTCTACTCTCTGTCTGATGTTATATTGTTGTGAGTTGTGGTAATCGTGTGGGTGTACGTATTTGTAAAGTCACTAAACAATTCATTCTTTACATATTAACAATCGTTAGCCATCGCAAAGGTTTTCTTAATCGTAATCGTCATTATTTTACTCTCATCACGCGGTTATACCATACTGATACGATCCGAGAATCATGCTATTTTCTTAAGGATGACTTTTTATTGCATTTGTGCACGGACACGTATGATCTCAGGAGGGATCGTACTTTTATCCATTGAATTAATGTGCAAAACTATACAATACGTACAATGAATTTTGGATAGACGCACTGACAAGGCGTGATAATGACAGCGGTTGAAGAAGACTCGCTTATTTATTGACAGATGCTCATGAATTTTATGGTATGAGAATTTAATGAAATAATTGTTGTCAAGATATCAGAGATGCTGTCTATGTACTTTTTACAGTTTGCATTAGGCACAACGGCTAGGGTCACGAATGATGAATGGCTGGGCAGGTCATTCCATCCTGTGTACCATATACCACAACGAACAATTAAATTTTTACGATACTAAGAGCGATGTGACTCTCTCTCTAATATTTATTTACTTGCCACTTTTGACTCTGTGTGTATGCAACATTTACATTTACAGTTTTGTTAAGTTGGTAATTGATATTTGAGGTTGAATTGCCTTAATGGAAATGAATAGAAATGTAAGAGTGGTTATTGTTACCAATAGTAAATCTGTTTGGCTTTGGGCTTCCATTGTTCTAAGGAGTAAATGAAAATCCCTCAAGAACTTTTGTAGGTACAATGTACTCTGCTACTATATGGACGACAATATTTTATTATGTAAAAGAGGGCATGCGCGAAACTGCTACCATGTACTACTATTTGTTTATTTGCATTGGTAATTGTATTTACGATGAGGTGTAGTTGGTAGGACATTACCTTGTCACAATTATTAAAATAGGTTCATTTATTATGTAGTTAGTTATATAGGAGAGGCTCGGTTTACTATACTAGGCACATAATTTTTCCAAAGCTAATTCGCTGCGCAAAATTAAAACGAGAAGCGGCCAGAGAAATTGAAAGGAACTTACTAATCCAGCCAATTCAAATTGAATAGACTGTATAAGTCAGTCAGAGCCATAACCTCTGTCTGTTTTGTTGTGAGATTGATAAGAAAATATCACTAGTGGTGTGTCTCTCCCTTCTGGTCTCTTTGTCTTGTCTTGTCAAAAAATTGGGTCTCTTTTCTCTTCGTACAGTCGTAAGGACAATCTCTCCAAATGTGATATTAATACAATTAAATGTTGTCTACCAGCATAACACATGTCATATGCTAATAACTAAATACTACTGGCAGCCTAATATTATTATAGAGAAATCTATTGGTCATCAATAGCTTTGACTTTGGAGGAGGAGGCACCTTGTATCTTGCATCGCACTGAGATTCTCGGCTCTTTCTTCACCCACAATAACAAAACAAAGTGTATATAGGCATTGACACACAAGACTGTCATGTCAGTTTCACTTGCACACTTTTTATGAATGCATTATATCAACTTATGCATATGCAGATAGCATAACAAGCCGCAAAACTCACTCTTAGAGATCAATGCATACACATAAAATATGTTACTGTTTGCTCAGAGCATAGATTTGCAACATGGTAGTAGTGGGTAGGTTGTAGAATTTTCCGCAGAAGCTTAGTTTGCCTTAAGAAGCAACAATAAAATCTGACATGTAGTTTAATGGAGTGTATATAAATTCTACTCATGCGTCAGTGTTGTAAAGGTAGCCAGTCAGGTAGTAGTCCACATCAAAGTGTGAGAATTGAAAGTTTGCAATGAATTAGCATGATTGAGTCGGATTTAATTGCATATTGGAATACCAATTGGTGGCTATTACTTATACTACAGCCTTATACACTCACTCACAACTAAGTAGTATTAGTATAGAGGTGCACGTGAATTTGCCTAGTACATTGACGTGTCTATGCTGTCTGTCGTGTCGATTCTCAGTTACTTTTACATTTCTTCGCACTGCCATGCCATTCCTCGGCTGCACAGCCAAAAAGGAGATATACATAGTTACGTGGTGTAATTGTGTGGTGTAGCTATTTTTACATTTTTGTTCTCAGAGATTGTGAGATAATAAGACCGGACAACGACAAGGCAACGTAAGACTTCTGTCCTGTCCTGTCCTCCTTTCCTATTGTAAATTATGTTATGTGCAAGTAATGTGTGTAATAGAGGCTCGCGAGATGCATACTAACTAATAACCCTCTCCAAATCAATTCCCATCAAATCACATCTCTCTCTCTCTCTCTCTCTCTCTTTCTCTCATCTTAACTCAACTTAAGACAAGATGACAAGAAAGACTTTTAACCACTACTACACAACGTTAGCCATGTATTTACATTACATATTCGGTAGTCAATCATAAGTAATCGTCTTGAGGCAAACTGAATTTACATATATACTTACAATTAGAATAGGTATATACATGTAGTGTGTGCATATGTACATATATTATGCATACAGCCTTGCATGCTAGTATAGTAATAGGTAATACGTTTTCTACAAGCTTGAAAGGAACAAAACGTTTCAAAGTTCTTTTTCACGTATTTTCTTAAACTTACACTTGCACAACACCTTCACTACTTCTCGCTACTTAATAGGCTCTAATGTGAAAGAATCGAAATGAGAGTTCCCTCACAATCAGTTTCGAATTCAATTTCAATGTGTGTGCAACTTACACAAGAAAAATGCACAGACATCTGTACCTAATAACCATATGTTACAGACTGATATATTGTTAGTGGTAGACAGCTAGGACCACCATTACTTAACAGAGAGTTCAGCCTGTATACATAAGTATTACCTTCTGAGAAGAAGAAGAAGAAGGAGCGCATAAATATTTCACTTTAAATTAAAAAGAGTCTTGAGTTGAGTGCTTTTTGTGCTGCGTGCACGGGCACATTATTGTCAACTGCATCTTCTAGGCTGCCATTTCATAAGCCAACAGATAAAGAAAGGAAAAAGTTTCTACCGTGTTTTTGTTGTTCATGTCAAATCTACTTGAGTCGAGTCAAATCGCTGTCAGTAGGCTTTAGGCTCCTCGACATACTTTACACAGTAGACACTACATGCATAGACAATTAGCAGTACAAAGAAATATTATATGAAATGCATTATCTGTTTATAGTGGTTGGTAATGTGAGTAAATACTTATAACTTATTATGAGCATCTGTGCTACAACTACAATACCGAAATTTACTTTGTATACTAAAGTGTATGTTGTGAGTTAGATAGGACAATTTCTAATATTTGCGTTTCTGTTTCCCTCAGAGAAAACATGTGTGAAGGATTCTCAAGCTAATCTTCCTGGCTGATGCCAGATGAGCCATGCATCATGAGAATGCTACTACCAGTAGTATGCACTCGTATTCACAATGGAAAACACATCACAAACAATCATACAATTCAACATGATGCATTGAAGGGGAACGCACGATTTGAAATTATTTTCATTGAGCAAGTCAAGTCATCTCTCTCTGTGAAGACAACTCTAGAAAATAAGTAATGATTATTTCTCTGTGCTCGATTATGTACCATGGATTTTCTCTTGTTATCTTTTTGACTTGCCGAACGTCTTATTATTATTAATCCGGTCGAGAAAATAGCTTGCTGTATAATAATGTAATAGTTTAGTGGCCTACTGGCACCGTGTTTCATTGGAGAGGAAGTTATTTCGAATGACCGATGGGGCTCACCTGAATGCATCTTGCTGAATTATTAATAATTACGTACTTTTGTCTATACATGAGCATCAGATCAGAGTGAACTATTTAAATGGCTCTGTGCGCTTCCATTTCTGTACCGGTAATTCATTTGGTTGTTCTGCCCCCACCAAAAAGCCGTAGGATGAACAACACAAAGTATTATTACACAGTACATAGTGTATTGTGTATATACTTTGTGTAGGTACTTTTGCATAATATATAATTGTACTATGTTGTGTTGACGTTTGCGTTCAGAGTAGTAGGTGTATGTGTTGCATTCTTCATGCGATGCGAAATGAAAGAGAAACTATCATCATTGTCAATACAAGTAACATAATCGTACGCATTATTATATAAGGATATGCCATTCTCAAGCATTTTATCTGCTGCTGGTTGGTGCATGATGATTGTTGTGAGTTGACGTGACTGTAATGTATCACTAGAGGCTCATTGGCTCATTTCGCTAGAAAATGTTTACATTTGTTTGCTACGTGTCTTTGATGATGAGATGAAGAGAATTAATAGTGAAATAAAGCATAGCTTGTCTGTGTCCTGACTGCTGCTGTTGCTTCCGTGATTGTGATTAGTTAATTCAGGGCTTTTCAACCATTTCCCGAGGAAAATCACGTCGTGTTGACTTTATGGTGCGCTGTACGTACAGTTACATTGCCATTTTTATCAGGTTTTGTTTTCCTGTGTACCACTTACTTTTGACTTGTATAATAATAAAAGTATGCAAGTAGAAGTTTATAATTCTTGCATAACCGCAATACAAATACTATCGTATAGATTCTAATAATTATTATATCAAAATAATTGCTTTATGATGTGGGTATAGGAGATCTGACGATTTATGCGGAAGGCAATAGATATCGTGCAGTAGAACCATCCATCTGCTACAAATGTGGAATAGTAGTGTTATTTCCTATAGCAAGTATTTAATGAAATCGAGAATTATTATTTCCCAAGAAGCTTATTTGTGTAGGTAGGGAGTGCATGCCCTCAATACGATTTTTATTATTAGTCCAAGGATCAAAACAGATCGTGAAGGTTTTTATCTTCACATTAGACAGTATTAGTGTTGACTTACGTTTATTGCATGTCTCCAGAATCTGCTGACAAATAATAGGTACTTCTTAAATCTCTGCTGTTACTTATGGGTAGGATCGCAGCTGCTATAAGAAGTAATTATTGACAGGGATAGTAATAGTAGGTGGTGGGGGAATGACCGATTTTGATTTGGATACAACAGAGGGTATTTCCAAATTGCATGAGATTGCACTAAGATATCTCTAAATCAAAAAGAAAACAAGGATAATGATTCGATTGAAATGAATTGTGTGATTTGACATGATTGTATATGACAACTCATTTGACAGAGGAACGCTACATTACGACAGCGCCACATCGGCACAAACGAATTATATAAACATTGACAAGAGATGGAATGATGGGACACACTGTAAATTATGACGACTATTGTGTCCATCCAATGACTGCAGGTATAATATGTGCAGAATTATGCAGTGAAGACGATCGAGAGTCTCTACTCTACGAAGCATTGTATTTTCTGTGTGTCCGCGCACACTCGTGCTCTATGGCACTTATGTGCTACAAGCACAACAGTACAGATAAGGAAGATTTTTCCAATGGGCAAAAATATTCTTACGCAACAAACAATTTAATAACAGACATGAATAGGGAAGGAGGATGAAACGCAGAACACATGCAGTCCCATCATGTTCCACGGTGCACTGCAAATGCAATGTAACAATCGTTCAATTATTTTATGGATTTTGTGTGATGAAATTGAGAGTTTAATTGTTGTCATGTCAGAGCTATAGATGAGAGCCATGTTGTCATGCCTGTCAAGTCATGACACAAGTATCCTAAAGTACAATCCTCCCCACGATTGCTAGTATCGAGTAGATAATTTTCCTCTACGTAATCTAATTTACAATGCTATGCAAATTCTTTGAGAGAGTTTCTTGACTTGACTTGCTTATAAAACATGGAATGTATAGCGTGAAGGTCTGCCTGCCTCGAAATTCCAGCTTCGGTCGACACTCTTACCTTCGAAACACTGAGAAAACTGAGTAATTAGATTATTGAAAACGCTCCACTTGGCTACAGCTTAAATAATACCATTAATTTAGAAAGTTACCATCAACAACATGCAATATACTTTTAAAGTATATGTACTTTGGTAGATGTTGGAGTGTGCAGTCTCCAATGTTAATGTGCATTTCCTTGACTCGGCTTACTGAGTGAGTTGATTAGATACAAATTTATTATATTGCAAACTTCAACAAGAATAGAGTTATCTCCTAGTGATTTATTTATGCATTCAGTGTGAATGCTCAACCCCAGTCGAGTCATGCATATTTATATTCGTAATAAAATTGTGCTAATTAACTTGTGCTGTAGGTAATAACTGTGTATACCTTTTTATCCTCAAGACACGATCCTTTCATTCTGTATTTTAATGTACAGAATATATAATACTTATATAGAATGCATTTATTAAGGAACAATAATTGCAAATTTCCTCTGGAAATTGAGCAGATCTTTTCTTACAAAGTGTGCGAACGCATTAGTAAGAGCGCCGACACTACACGGTTGACCTACACACAGGTAATTTTGCTTAATGCATTAACATGTTCACTTTTATTAATATGTAATTGTTACTTATATAGAATTTCTCACACAGGGTAGATAGGAAGAATCATTAGTAGATGCGTTAATGATCTCCATTTCTCACTCGCTTATACTTAGGAGACTTGTAATTGAATTGCCTTGCTTGGATTCTCTCCATTCCATTCACCTTCCATTAACTAGGAGCATGTTGGAAATGAACCTGAGCTAATTGCACTACACGATATAACAAAACAAAACAGACAACTTGAACTAGAGGGTCGTAACTATTTTAATTGCTGTGAATGAAGATAGAGCAAAATAATTACTCCCCTTTTGTTCGTATGTATATATATACGATTCAAGCTCACTGCACAGTTGAGAACGTACATAAGTACTAAGTACTTTTATAATCATTTATATTGTTGTTGTTGGAGCTATATATATTTTATCTCCTTGTGTATCAACGGCGTTCTTACAACTGTAGACATAGACATATTCTGTAATAATAATAAAAGACAAAGGAAGGATAGTAATTTGATGAATGATAGGCGCTATAAAAATATTTACGGCCAGTACCTACTCAATGTCTACTCGTACGTAATCCATTAGATTCGATTCAATGCACATTTTTACTATTCAGTCCAGATTGCAACCTCATCTTAAAAGTCAAATGTTATCAAATCCTATTCGTCATCGTCCTAACCTGCAATTGTCTTGTAATTTTGTCACTGCATTTTTACACGTGCATACACTTATCATGGAATTGTATCTTTATGTTTCAATTAGCAATCATAAAACAACCTACTAGACTTTGCTGCTTGTACATCGAAGATTTTTCATTCTTCTGTGGAAAAAAGCCTTCTACAACAAAATTTAAGCTTGTTCCAATTTCTATTTTTACCAATACTGATTAGTAATTACTGCAGAAATACTATGCTAACTACATATGTACATACATAAACAGTAATACCTAATATAATTAATATGGGAGTCAGGGATTTTGTTATCTTGGGTAGGTAGCTAAATTATTAATGAGTTAGCACACACTTTCAATTGTAATATTACCTTCATGGAACGACAGGCTATATAGGTATGGAAATGACACAAATTCACAACTTCGCCCTTATTCACCTTACACATAAAATTTGAATCACCACAAGTTCCTACATTTTTAAATGTCAAAGCACATTCAATAAAACGAAACCTGTATTAAAATATAACTACACGTAACTACAAAGGTAAACATAAATTTAGCATGTCGTCGTAATCACAAAATTGTAATTTATATTTTAAATTGGCATTCTGTAAAGAAAAATCCTAGTTGTAAAGTGGAACAATTTCCCAATATTTTTCTGTTCAAATTGTGTCATAAAACTACAAATAAATAGCTTGACTTTTTGTCCTGCACTCCAATTTCATATCAATAAGGCCATTAAAAAGTGGCGCCCATTACCAATAATAAAATACATGTAATTATAAAAAGTAGAAATAAATACTTAACAAATTGATCTACAACTGATGAATAGAAATAAATGTTGCTACAGAAAATAAAACTCAATAGACCTAAAAATGAAGCTCATTATTGAGTTGCAACGTAGGTGCTGCTTTGCATACATTAAACTTACAAATTGTCGCAATTTCCAATATATGAAGTATGTAATCTGTAGCTCTTTTGTTCAGCTCTATTGAATGCATCGAAGCTGAACGAAACTAGTAATCGAGCTTACAATCAACTGTGCATTCACAATTACGAATAAATTCAAGTTGCCGTTCTGAAGTCAAAAAGTGCAAGCTGACAAAACAAAACTGAGCTAAACAGGATAGACGCTTATAGTAGAGTAAGAAATGAAGGCAGCAAGCAAAGTATAGTTGATTTTTTTCCACAGAATCGAATTATAACCGAGGGTAGTAATTATTATTACATTAGATTGCATGATACATCAAGACAGCTTTATAAATTCTGTCCTGTTCTGTTTATACATTTAATCGTTACAGTAATAAGTCGGTTAGTAGTGGTGGTAGTAGAAAATGTGCAACACTCATGCATAACAGTTATATACTACATAGGACAACGCAGAAAAATCTCACAGGCAAAAAATAAGATAGACCATCAAGGTACTATACAATGCAGTAATATATTATATATTGTTCTAGTATTCTGTATACGGGGGCTACGCAATCCAGACAAATATATAAAATCCTGAATTGACTTCGACTGGTGTGGCCCGAAGGTGTGTAACAGAGGAAACTAAACTAGAAGTTTTAGCACATCGTACATTAACAGAGCACAAGGTAAGTTGACTTGACTCGTAGATCAACAGAGAAGCAACAGGTAAGAAAGTATACGTATCCATAGACAGCAAACCAACATCCCAAGTGACCAGACCATGGTCGCGTGTGGTGGTTGGCTTTGCATTGCCTAGTAAGGTAGAGGTCTGCAATATATTCTCTCCGTCTTGTTGAATAATCATTCTCTCCATCTCTCCATTTCTTGGCGAATACAAGTCGTATCTCGTAGACCGTATGGAAATTTGCATACTTTTGCTATCACTCGTTTTCTGTCCAATTCAATATCAGCTTCGATATCAGTCACTTTGGCCTGAGAGGTGCTATGCTATTGTCTCTGTCTCTACAGTCAAGTTGACTGTGAGCAATAAAGCAACGCATGCTCTCTGACATTCTGTGTACAACTTAATGTACCTACTCACTTTTGGGTGACCTGATTTTCGTGTCAGCACGGCAGCTTCTGTTCAACTCGCAATCTACTGTAGAATATAATTTCTATGTATTATTCCCTCGTGTTCTCTGAAATGCATGTTGCGCTTTTGAATAAATAATTGTTGAATTTTTTTCATTGTTCCACTCATTGTCTTTCGGCAGAGAGTCCACCATCACAAGTCTCTCGTCTAGTCCATTCAGATTATCTAATGTGATTACGATCGCCAATAATTTTTAAGCACAATCTCCCTAGTCTGTCTCTCTTTCTCTCTCACCATTCAAAAACAGCAACAATAAGCTACTGTTGTGGTAGCAGTCAGTCGAAAAATCTTTGCAGGCTATAAATATGTAGATACCTATGCAGATATCATTTTAACAAATGCTTCTGCATGTTAGCAGACACTAACGATATTCTTATAAAATAAGAAGCACAAACATTGATAAGAACGTAAAATATTGCACACGTGCTTGCAGTGTAGTAGTAGTTTATCTCGAATTCCTACCCATTTATATATTCATTTAATTCATCGTGTTGATGGGGCTGGATACTTGCGTGTATTGGAAATTGAAATGTAATTGTTAGTTGCAGAACGCACTTGCTGCCAACAACCACTGTCTCTAGTAGATAGCTAATGGTGTGCGGTGATAATGCATAATATTTATCAAAGTGGTTTGGTTTTGAGTTGTGAATTATGAGCTATTAAAAGGTGACTGAAATTCTCCTAGCTGTGTGATTGACATGAGGGATGACATGACGGGCCAGCATGGAGTCACAAGTAGTGGGGAATAGAATGTCCTGTCCCATGCACTGTACTGTATTACCTATATAGTATAGGCACACTGATGTCAGCCACTATATGCAGACAGTAAATTCGATTAAGGTTAGATTGGTTTGCCTTGTGTTTTGTTTTACGTTGCTCTTGAATGACTTCTCAGTCAGAGTCTTATGGTTATGACTTTGTTACTACTGTCCGCACTCTACGAGAAGCGACACAACAACAGTCGCTATAAAATAATCATAACTTACGATGTTGTACAGCTATACAATGCATGTTTCTATACTCATTTGAAAACACAGCATAGTAAACACGGGGAATAATTCAAAGGTGAATTTTGAGGAATATCTTGACTGTGTTACGTGAATACTAATGGGTTTTAGTGCGAGTAGTCAAGTCATTTCAAGTGTAAGTTTCTATACTCATTTGAAAATACAGCATAGTAAACACGGGGAATAATTCAAAGGTGAATTTTGAGGAATATCTTGACTGTGTTACGTGAATACTAATGGGTTTTAGTGCGAGTAGTCAAGTCATTTCAAGTGTAAGTCACTGTCATTTTTTCCTTCTGCTGTAATAATCGCTGTCGCTTATGATGGCAATTAATTTTTCTGACGCATTATGAGTAGAAGTAAGTCAGCACAGTTGTTGCTTGTAGTCTAATGTAATGAAGAGAATTTGAATGGACTCGATTCGAATTAATGGCCCGCACAAGATAGGGAATTAATTTGACTGTCTGTCAGTCTACCTATTTCTTTCTCTCTCATTTGATATTACATGTAAAATATCTGATTGAATGTACGTACGGTGGTTGGTTGGTTGCTGCATGATGTGGAGATACTTTTAAAATCCACTGCGCACTAATAACCAGTAAGTTACTTATGTTAATTATGCATCTCATCGGAATTTAATTACTGTTTTGCACCTACTTTTTTCATTAGTACTTCAATTTGCCCTTTTTTACAATGCCTCTTTGGCCCATTTGCATATAGAATCTAGAATGCAAATAATATTTATTATTGATTTTGCTTTGTTTTTATATTGAGCAGACAGACCATGAAGTGTGTGATAGTAAATTCTTAGATGTCAATAAGTAAGTACGTACGTGCACACATAGAAAGTGTGCGAGAGAGTAGACCAGAAGAATTTTCAGTAAAAAAACGGCACGCAGTTAACAGATTGACATTAGAAATGAATGAAGATTGATGAGACCCGGAAAATGGGTGCGGTCGACGCATTCTGAAGATAAGTGAGAACTCACTCTGAGCCTAATCTACGCTTGTTGTAAGTAAGTAGTAGTAAAGCGTCAAATCGTCTGCGTAACTATTGTGTTGTACACAGTGACTAAAGACAATTGAGGCTTGGCATTAGAAACTAATGGCGGTGATTGTGGTCGTACTTAGCGGTCGTAATATCTTGTAATTGCAGCCTGATTAGGAGTTATTTTGCTTCGTAGCTCTCTTTAACCTGCAGGTATTAATATTAGCGATAGGCTATTCTTGCCATTTCGTGTCTCTTACAACTATATTTAAGAAGCTTAGAGCTAAAAAAGTATCTTGCAGGATTTATGTCAGTATGATGTGCGAAATCTTGCTGCATTCCCATTGTTTTACGTTTTTTGCCTGCAAATCACTAATTCAGTCAGTCATTTAGATGTGACTTGACTGTTGTCGACTCGCACCGTGGTTAGTGCAATAATAGGGAAGAGGAGAAGAGAAGACAATAATGACTAGGTTGGCTTATCTCTCTCTCTCTCTCTCTATTTCGTAGTCACTCACTTTCTGCGTTTACGGCTTCACTTGTGCATTGCCGTGCTTAAGATTATAATTCCACCTTGGAACTTCATATCACACAACAAACTCATAAACAATACTCATTCATGCCTTTGTTTATCTTATTTTCAGTTTCTCACTGCAATTCGATGCAATTCCATGTAATTGTAGCCCATGCAAGGGTTTTCTCACAACCAGTATCTACTTATGTACCAGTATAATAGAAAAGCTAGTGCATGCGGTAGTGACTCAATCCTGTTCATAATATATATTTATTAGATTGTAGCACACCTTCTTCTACATGCACACTACCACACCTGTGTGGATGAAACTTTTTTAAATTCTTAATTAATATTTAATTAGGAAATGCATCTGTGTTACAACGTATAATTAAAAAATTAGAAAATGAGTTAATTATTCAAATTATTACTACGATTTACGATAGTTCAACAATTTCCCTATCAGGACACTAGGCACAAAGCCACAACGTCAACAGTTTCAGTCATCGATGGAGATAGCCGAAAACTACTACGAGTTAATTAATAACACAAGACAAACATTTCTTTATATTGCAAGACATGGCAATGAATTACTAAACCTACTGCTTACTTTAATTTAAAATTTCGAAATATTTTCGAATAAATCATTCCACGCTTACCCTAATCAAATACAACACATATTTCATTACTATTTTGTGAAAATGTTTTGAATCTCGTTGAATGACTGGTGAATACTATTTAATGCAGTGAATGTAATAATACCTGATGTTATCAACATAATTAAGAACGATATTTTTGTTATTTAAAAGACTAATTTTCATATCTACAGCATCTACAAAATTTTAAAAAGAACCAAATATATTTTATGAAACATTCAATACAGATGTCAGATGTTAAAGATTTCCCTTTGCAAAATAAAAGCTGTTCAAATCTTCAATTTGGTAGATCTTTGACATTTTTTAGTGCAATCTCGACTTTGCAGAGCTGTCATCTAAAAGCCCTTTGCTTTTCGTGCCCCAAAGCTTTGCAGTGCGATCTTGCATATGTACATTTAGTATGCACAGGATCTGAAGGTTAAACTAAAATTGTCTTGCCTTTTTTTGTCCCAAACAAGTGACTGTAAACACAAGGATGAGAAAGAGCAACAACGGAAGGGAGGATTGAATGAAGACTACAATTTAACTAACGTAATAGTGAAGTCATGACTTTGAGTAGAAAATGATGTTAGATACATACATACATCTACGATGTGCTGAATAGGAATGTACCATAACTATTACTAAATAGCATAGCAGGTAGGTGTTTGCAAAGATATTTACATGTAATATCTGTTATTTACATTGGAAGATGAGTCTCGCCATTTATTACCAGAAAACAATAACAGATATCACAGACAGCACAAATGAAGTTAGAGTTTCCCTTAAAATCTCCCACACTTCGAAACCATTACTCACACTCGTAATTCAGATAACATGGATACCTTGCACACATCTCAGAAACAATCATAGCCAAGATGGACTCGTGCTTGAAATTGGATTTTGCTGTGGTGGAAGTAGAAGGACAAACAGTTCTGCATTAAAGATAGAGATTAGCATTTTACTCTGATTAGCAATTTTTTTCTTCCCTTTACTTCGTCCAGCACATAATACTATGTACATTG
>JABASC010000747.1:0-32613 GCA_019776185.1 Plutomurus gul | reverse complement strand
TAATACCGGTAGTGGTCCACTCAATACCGGTATTCGGTATTCGGTAATACCGGTATATACCGGTGTTGGAATACCGGTATTCCATTCCCTAATCTCAATGCCACATATAACGTATTCGTTTACATTTCTTCCTTGTTAATAATTATTAATGATTTTTGATACGTGTTGTGACATTTGAAATAACACCATACATATAATACTTATCATAAAAATTGGTTGTCATTAGTTGATAATAATTAAGTTAACTCACTATTTTGTCACACTACAGCTTTATCACATATTGTTCGAAGCACATGATTCCTGATAAGGTAATTACTGCGATGTATTTGATTACAACTTGCTTTGGGATGGACGATGGACAGCGCAATGGACTTTTCGGTTCGTAAAATGTATTTTTACACATAGTAAATATCTGCATTTATCTGATTGCCTCATATAAGAAGGTAGCATTACAATATACAACCTACTGAAATCAAATCAATCAAAACCAGATTTTTTGCTTGTCATCGTAAAAAATGATTTGAGGTTCTACCATTAGATTTACACCGACCGACAGTTAACGAAACTAAGATAAAAATATTTATCTCTTATGATTGTGACAAATACACTTATTTCTAATACAGGGTGTTTACTATTCATATCCATTTGTTGAAAAAATAAATTACATATGAGCAACAATTTTTAATACAGTCAAAAATTATTATAAAACTATGACCATTTTTCAAACTTTGACGAAAGCAGGTTACACTTACTGCTTACATTATAGTTGAGCAGTCGATTATTCAGCCAAATTTGCTAAATGTACAGTTTTGTACTTTTCTTTGTTCATTCCAAGGAAAAGTTTGAACGATGTTTCCTAAACATCGTCTTCATATTTTTTATGCATATTTGTTTTTTAAATCTCGAAATTTGTAACATTTTTTTAAAAAATCAGAGTAAAAAAATTATTTTTGTTTAAAAGCTGTATGGCTGGCTAACTATCGTTTCTGTGGGTTTGCCAGCTTGAATACCCATGCAATTTTAAGCACCCTGTACTGTACATAGTAGTCTAATAGCTCGTGAACAACTCATGCAAACTAGTATGCATCATGTGTGATTATAGTGAATGTGTGATGACACAGATCACAAAATTTTATTCGTTTATTGGATGCTAATTTCATTTTGGTTATTACAACTAACGTAATAGAAAACATAGGTAATTCTACTGTTCCTGTCAAAATCCACATGTATGCCTGTTTGTGTTTGATATTGATGTGGTACGGAATGAGGGATTTTCGTTTCTGAAATATACCGCGTTGAAATTAAACTGCAATTAAAATATCTTGTTATGGAAGCGCCGTCAATTTTTTTACACTATTGAGCGCTTTGTCTTTTCGGGATATGATGGACATGAGTGGGCGAGGGACAACATTGACCTTCATTGACTATATACCTGTACATTGCATTTAAACGACCTTAGTTATTCCACTTCCAACATCGAAAATGTACTTTTCACTTATTGTTAGAGCTCGCAACTGTCCGGTTCTAGGATGGGGTCGATCTGAACCGAAATATTCGGTCCAAACAATGCATCCTAAAATGTTGGACGGAGACCGAAAAGTTCGTTCTCGACGGCTGATATATTTCGGTCCTCAAACCTCATCACCATAACAAATTATTCCGTATTTCTGTTGGATCGAGACCGGACCACTGCGAGCATTACCTTTCAATTTTACCCACATGAAGTCATGCATATACTAACGCTGTACTTTGTATCGCACAACAAGATGTTGTTTGGAGAAAATTTACTTTCTCCTGTGGATGCAGATTACGACTGTGACGCTTTTAAGCTCATTTGTGATAGTTTAAGGGCTTAATCCACAGACACAAACCACATCTGCACAAATTGCCTAACCTCTACAAACATTAAATGCAACATTTATTCATTGTAAATGGAACTTTGAGTGCCCAAATTGTCATACCCTATAAATTATACATAGGTATGGTATATGTAACATTGGTGCATTGTTTTGCAAAAATGTAAACACTCAACGACAGTGAGAGGTATATAATCTTTAGTTGTTCAGTTTTGCGAACTAATGCGTACAGCCCGCTCTTATAATTGCACCACTTTACTTCATAATCTTGTAAATAGTTGAAAATTGTATACCCATCTGCATGGTTGAGGTATTTTGGAGAAACCAACTCTAAAAAATTCTTAATTTAGCTCAAATCTATAAGAACCATTATAAACGAATATGCTTTCTTATGGTGTCAGTATTTTTCTGCACAACATACTTGCCCTCTAACCAGTGACAAGAACTACTAATGGTATGATTACAAATAAACAGAATCATTCATAAGGGTACTGATTGTGAGTTTACAAATGCATTAGCCTACATTTCTGTTAAAGAAGTGCTGAAGTGCATACTAATCCATTACACACTTCATAAGTTTACATTTGTTTATATGTATTTGCAGGGCAATAATTTAAGTATGTGTACTTTACTCACTCGATTGATAGTATTTATGGAAGATAGAAGTAGGATAAATCTACTTAAAATGTGTGTCTCTAAAGAGTCATTTAATGCATATTGTACCTGTAGCTGGCAGGGGACTCATCGCCGTCGTAACTCTCAGATATAGTCCAAGGAGTGTAAGTTTCTGGTTCTGGATGGTAGAGGCCTGGTGGATAAGTCCACTCATCATAATAGGAGGTGGAACACATATTGAAAGACAATATGAATGAGAAAGAATTTTGAGCCTGAGCCCTGCTTTATATTCTCTGAAGCAGCGGATTCGGGTGAGACCAGATGAACAACCGCATTCGTGTGAGAAATCAGGCACTGACTGGATCAGTATCACACAATGCAGCCTCCAGTACACTTTTTCTCTCAAAGGGTTATCATTCTTCATTTTTATTATCTACAAATTATATTTCACATTTATAAATCAGTATCAAACCTGTGATGTCTGCCAACTGCTGATAGAAAATTGTACCCAGGGTATGAAAGTGTTCGAATTGCATGCATTTACTATTCACAAAGATATGTCGTTCATAATACACAGAGATATAATTTATAAGAGTACATCAGCAAGCAAGGGTTGGCTCCGGCTGTCGAAACGTGATGTGATAAACGTTTGTATTGTAAATGTAATGTGGCCAGGTAATCACAACAAAATTCGATAAGAAAATGACATCCGTCAAGTCAGATATATCACCATAATGTACATATGTACATCGATACCATTCATAGGATAGATCCAGCTGGAAGCTACATTTTTATATCATATCCATCCGTATTTCGAACTTGTCTGACAGGCTTTTGATTGAAAATCCATTACATGTATTTAATACATCGTTATCAGCAAAAATTATCTTACATGCTTACATGCATCACCATGCATGTGTATAGATCCCTGATTTAATTAAAAAGGATTTCACCGTGAACGGGTTAAACACTGTCGAAGAAGAAACATATCATCAGTCATTCTTAAGTTAGAATTTCATTTATCAATTGTACAAACAGATCCTCAGATTGTAAATTTTGCAATTCACAATTTTATATTTAGAGAATAATAGAGTTAGAATTGACAGGTTAGCAATGAAACATAAAACGTTTATTTAAGGCATTTATTTATGTAGAAACACTGATAGTATGTATGCAAAGCCCAATTAAGTAGACATGTAAATTTATACATGCCTATATAATAATTTATTCCTTTTAAGGCAGTGTTATCTGAACAATAGCGTGTTATCTGTCTATATACTTTGGTTGCAACACTTTTTTTGGGGTACATCAGCTTTGGATACCCTTTGGTATACATCTCGTCGTCACAGATATCAGACCTTTCATAAAACTAAGTATATCAGATATTTTCTCGTTTTGACACTTTGTGATACCAAAAATTAAGCCTCTGTTTGCATTCAATCTTTTAATGGTATAAATAATTTATCTTAAATCTTTTGGCGTAGTGTATCTTGTATCGCACATAATCACTTCTCGTTACATTAATTGACCCGACATGGCCTATGGCTACGCTTAATTTACATAACTCAGAAATGTAGTTTGTCCTGCCTTTTTTAAAGTATTTACCATGTAAACTGAATTTTTAAAACCTTCCTTGCAGGGACTGCTAATGAATGTTTGACTGGACTTTCGAATTAAGTTCAGTGTACAGTTTTTTTAACTGCACCATTGAGTACTAAAGTACTAATATATATGTCTTCAAAGAATGTATATTTTCAATAAATATTTTCGCTCGTGTTTGCTGGAAATATGCTTATTTTCTGTTAAATTCATTGCTGTCTGTCCACCTGTCTGCTTTTATATGTATGCTTAATTCTGGACAAATTGCAGATTAAAACATTTATAATTTAATCTTACAAAACCGGAGAGTTTATGACATAAATTGCTTCACGTAATGATTTGTTATGAAAACTGGAGAAAAGCGCATCAAACAAAAACTCGTAAGCACTTATTCCCGTTGTTGGCATTTCGGTTGTACTACATACATGGGGTAGTGATTTGGGTATATCCAAGTCGATGTCAATGTATCAGTATCAGTATTAGTATCTGGAAAACGAACAAAAAGTTTGAAACCAAACTTTATTATTTGTCAATATATAGTCTCCTCACTCCTCTCATTGTCAGTGATTGTATGCAGGGCTTCAAATGCTGAGATTCGATATCCCTAATGAAAAATGAAAAACTGGGGTGGAGCTACAGAGCCACACGGCACGCTATGTGCAAGTTACCCGACAAATGTATAACTGTCATACTAACTATCCCAAACCATTTAGTATCAGCGAACAGCATTTTTGTCACTAAATACTTTATATTTTCGAAAACATTAAACGTCTCCATAATGATCCCTTTCCCTTATGTACCCCCACATGCATTAAGGATTGTCTTTGATGTAAAATTACAAAATGCTGTCCCTTAGGCAGGGTGACAGTGTCCTCCTTTCGAAAACGTGTCCCCTTCATACCCCTTTCGAGTACAATGTCCCCCTTGTCCTTTGGCCAGCTTAGAGGAAAGTTTTCATAAATGTAATGGAATTCCCAAAACTTGATACTGCATAGAGTATGCTTTACAACTAATCTGTAAATATTATCTCTCGAAAAATGGGCGAGGTATTGAAAATTGAAACATTTCGTGATTTTAGCGTTTTGGCCCGACACTGACTTCCTGTAACTTTTGTTGTACCGTAGTTCAAAGTCGGGCCAAAATGCCTAAAATTGCGAAAAATTTCATTTTTGGTAATTTTTTGCCCATTTTTCAAAATTTTGACACGAAGGTGTGCTGCAACCTGCAATTGTAAAAGTGGTACCTTATCGATGAAAAATTGCCCCATGTATTAGGCATAGAGAAAAATCGAGCATTGCACACAGTGTGTAGTGTGGGGACCCACATACGACATACACGCATATAGTTGAAATTCCGAAATCGGATGGGCACTGTAAAATGTCTCCTTACAGGAATGTCTGCAAAAGTAAGCTAACATTTCATTTTATATACTTTCCCATAAAATGCTAAAATGTTCCCCTTTCACTTGGTAGAAATTTTGTTAATTTACTGTTTTTCACTAAAATTTAGCCGAAAATTGTAATTTGTCCCCCTTTGGCTCCGGAAAAATATGGTCACCCTGTCCTTGGGGGAATAAATTACGCTGATTTCGATAACCTTAATTGTTTTTCGGCAAAATAATCCATTAAGTACCCCACATACATTTACGATAGAATTTGATCAAAAATTTAAAAACTTACAAAACTTGCACAAACCCTTCATCCGCTTTTTGCAGTGCCTCTACGGCACCCTTCCTATACAGGGTGGCTGATTGCAAAGTGGTCCGAAATGACATGCGCGCGCACATTCGGTCAACCTCACACCAAAACACCGAGGTCACACTAAAAATCCAAATATTTGTGTGTTAATGTTCTGAAGGTCGCAGATTTCAAAAATTACGTTAAAAACGCTATCAAATGACATGCGCAAAAATCTAATGTTTGTATATTAAATTTTGAATGTGCCTGATATCAAAAACACAATGCTCCGAAGTAATATTTAGATTTTTAGTATGACTTTTGTGTGAGGTTGGCCGAATGTGCAGGTTATTTGGTAGCATTTTCCATGTAATTTTTGAAATCAGCGACCCTCAAAACCTTAATATACAAGATTTAGATTTTTATTGTGACCTGTATTTTGGTGTGAGGTTGACCGAATGTGCTCGCGCATGCATTTGGGAACATTTTTAACCTTGGGATAAAAACATTCATGTTATTGGGTGGTTTCAGCATGTTTTATTTACCGGTTTAGTGTCAATTCAATTTTTAAGGAACTTTAGCTATGACTTTGACTATGGAAGTAACCCTAATTACTTCAAACAATTCTTATAGGTTTTGTTTGGCCTTAAAAGTTTATATATTTTTTTAAATTAGTTAAAATCATCGAAAAAATTTGAGATTTTTTTTTAAATAATAGGAAATGTTTCCTATTTTTTTGTGAGGAAAAAAAAGCTTTCCGACAACTGTACGTTTTCCAGCAAACACACACATAGATGTATTTCAAGCCATTCTGAATGAGTTGGACAGTTGGACTTTTCGAACACACTTCTCCATTTGGAAACAGTGCTCGGGCCAGATGTAGACGGGTTTTCGAAGCTGGACATTTAACAGATGCCAGATGTGCTTTGGAGTCCACCAAAAACACGGGTAAGGTCGGACCGGACTACCGGACTCACATTCATCTCACACATTCACACATTATAAATGGACAATTTCTAAGCACCTAAGGATAATGCATAATTATGAAACGCTCCGAGATGGGGGGTCACAAAGTTTACGGGGATATTTGTATTTTAGCATGCGGGTCAATTCCTTTTTTCTGGAGGGCGGGGTCTGAAATCGGCGCCCAGATTTTTGCATTACAATACAATACTAGAAAAAGAGAATCCAAATAGGCATTTATTTATTACACACATGGAAATATGGAAATGACTACACATAAATGGGTATAGGTACTAAGAGCAATATTTTAAGCAGCCTCCGTGATAAAATTCCAAGCTGAAACATTAAAGTTTTACACTTACTAAAAAGTAAGTGTAAAGGTCGACATCCTTACTACCTATAAATATTTTGGGTTAAAATTTAATAAAATGAATCATAATTTCATAGTATGTCCAACTTGAATCCTTTGTCAAATTATATAATGTTTACTTTGCATAATCGTAAAGAAAGTCATTCTCATTTATCACACAAGCACAACAGATAGTTGGATTCAGAAAAGTGAACGAATACGTAATACATACTCACACAGTCACACACAGACTTAGCAAATGAATCGCAATTGCTGACACTGAATCACGCATGGAAGAAATATCAAAGATTAGCGGGTCAGAAAAAAGTCATGCGCAACCTGACATGGACATTCCCCTATGATTTGATCAAAATGGCAAGAGCAAGAAAAATTTTGAGAAAGTCTCTAATGTCCAGTCTGTGTCCCTTTAAAATTCCAATAGATTTTTAATATAAGTTGCATTAGACACTTGGAATATTTTCCAAGTGTCGTCCTTAGAAAACTATACAATTTTAATGCATTTTCCAATTTGACAGTGTTCATTCAGTTTCGTTTGTTGAAGCGACTTTTCAAGCATTGAATTTCATTCTAACACTTAATGGCTAAGTGTAGTTGAGTCAAGTCCAAGTCAAGTAGTGCAAGAGTGCATTATAATCATCGTCTACTCTGCACAGAAATAAAATAATAATCAAGGAGACTGACGAGACGATTCTCAAAGAGGACAAATTCCAAAATCTACCCCGTAGTTTCCAGTAGCAACTCATCAGTAGTTTTAATTTTTGGAATTGTGAGTTGACGTGATATCTATGTATCACAATGAGCCAACTAGGGTAGGAAGGAAGGAAGTACAAAACTGTGACTTTTAGCAGCTCTGCTATATTGTACAATTAATTTATAAACACTTTTACTCCTCTGCAGAGTCTTCGATCCGATTCCCATCTCGTCTGTATTTGTCATCTCCTAAATTTTCTCCTCCTCCTGTCCAACGTAGTTTTCTCTTATTAACGATTGGGGGATTTCCAGGAGTAAAATCAGATTTTAAACACTTCAGTTTCTGCATTGGAGCCACTTAACATGAGTGGCCGCGGGAGGAACAGCTCTGCTGCCGAACAGCGAAATTCCAGTAAGTTTTTTAATACTACCTTCGGGAAATATGTTATTTAAAATATGGTGCAGTTGAGGTTTCATTTTGACATTTTCTCTCTACAAATATGAATAAGTTGTTAATTGATTTTATCGTTATTCTTGCAGACATTGTACCTATAGGCGTAATTAATAGTTAGTTGACTACTACCAACTGCGTAACAAACAAATTAAACATATATACAACATATGTATGTGCCCACTAGAGACATGAAATGAAGAGTAATCAACAGTTTCTTATATTTTCGTTTATGTAATCAACACCACCACTCGTTGCAATGATTTCTAAATAAAAGCTAGAACAGCTATTAGGATTTATTGAGATGGATTGTCTTTGAATTACGTTCTTGAATGTGTACATATGACTATGACTGATTTGACCTATGAGCTTTCTTTCAGGCAGTGGTGAGAAAATCACTTTGAAAGATTATGAGAATGACAAGTGTTGTGAAAATACAAAGGGTATAAGGTTAAGTTAGTTTAAATTTTTAGCTTAAAGTATAGTTTATAGATGAAAGCGACAAAGTTATCTATTATTTTTGGGATTTCGGGTTATTCAGAAATCATAGGATTAAGAATATTGACCATTACACATGCTACATTGAATTCCAAATATAATAGACATCAATAATAATTGTAGCGTTGTATGTAATAATTAACAAACAACTATATGACATGACTGTTTTAATCACGACGCACACTACTTATACCTGGGGTAGTAGGTAATCTAGTTTTAATGTCTGCACCGGCACCAGTCACCGATCACGTAGATAAGCTACATTTTTAAGTAAACAGTTGCAGTTTTTTAGTATGAATATGCAGTAAACTTGCGCAAATTATCAATTGATTATGATCAACATGTATGATCAATATGTAATGTCAATGTGTATCTATATATCGTTCACAATGTTTGGTTGGTATTCAATTAATACATTTAAAAAGATTTATTGAGCAATTCATACAAACACGAGTAATATCACAATATCAGTAACATATTTCATTTTTATGAACTCATGTCAGTCAGAAGGAGGTATCACATTACGACTATTTGCTCATTTAAGTCATTACCTTTTTCATCCTTTTATTTTCAGTTACTGAAGGCGGAAAAGTGACGACAGTTATTGCAACTCCTGGAGCGGGACCGGACAGACCACAAGAAATCCGTTATACCGATACTAAACCAATAGGAAATGGAAGTTTCGGTGTTGTGTATCAAGCCAAATTGTGCGATACGGGAGAACTCGTCGCCATTAAAAAAGTCCTCCAAGACAAACGTTTTAAGGTAGACATACATTTGACAATTATAACAGCTTTGATAAGTAAATTGAAGGTTGTGTTGTTTTGTGTGTAATAAGATGTTTTGTCTTCATCCCACCTTTCTTATCATCTACGTTCTACGTCTCGCTCTATCTTTGATTTCCTTTTGTTACGTGAATGGTAGAAAATAGATTACACACTAGTCATTTGTGATTATTCAATAATTGTTTGGATAATTTCCCGTAGTCTGCTAATGAAAGGGTTGAGTTGTGCCATCAATGGCATTATTCACCATTAGTTTAATGCCAGACAAACCGACAATGACAATATCAATACTATATATTGATTAATTGATTCATTTTTATTCGATGTTTTTCTAGAATCGAGAACTCCAAATAATGCGACGACTTGAACACTGTAATATAGTCAAGCTCAAATTTTTCTTCTACTCCAGCGGTGAAAAGGTTGGCACAATATTCTTAGTTATATTTGCATTATGTACTTTATTTTTCAAATAAATGTTTGTTGGTTAGTTTGGATTCAGTGGCAGTCCTATGGGTAGGCTGAGGGTAGGCTCGCTCTACTTCACTCTCGTTAGGTTACCCCCCCCCCCCCTTTATCCCTGTCTTACCCATGTTATTTGCAAAATTTGTATGTTATTTGCAAAATTTGCTAGCTGTATGGCCAAGGAATGTTTAACTACTCGCAGAAGCCTACCTACTTAGTCTACTCACCTGGGTCACCACTAGGTATATTGTCATAGTATGTCGTATTGTCGTATGTCGTAGAGTATAAAGGGGACAATTCAAATTGTATTGTATGTATATATTTCACAAATTCACACACTTATGACTGAATACTGTAAGATTCTGTAGTGTGCTGTGAGGAGCTTTCTGGATTGTTACTTGTAGAATACATATATGCATAGATACATATATGCCTCGTTTGTATACGGACGTTCGTTGCCTCTAGACGTATTTTTAGTATATATGTACTTTTTCACCACTTGCACTTCCGATTCCAATATTAACCAGCCAATTGGCTCAGATTCACTGTCAATTGAATTGGACCTGAATGTTGAACTAGAACAGATCTGTGTACTGCGACATTTGGAGTTAGTTGGAGTGGTTGGAGTGCACATACGGTGAAGTTAACTGTGTTAGTGTTAGGCTAGTTAAACAGTACTGTCTCGGGTACTGTTTGTGTTGAAAGTTATTTGAAATAGATCGTTTGTAGTAATTAGTCGTATGTATACTGTTTTGTAATTCTGTTACTGTATTTTTGTACACAGAAAGATGAAGTTTATCTTAATTTGGTGCTGGAGTATATTCCGGAGACGGTGTACAAAGGTGAGTATTTAATCAATTTTCGTAAATTTAAAAAATGTAGGTAAACCAGTATCATTTATAACTGTTGTGGTTATTTATTCAGTACATCTTGCCTTCATATTATAATAGCATAACAATACGAATTAATTCGTTTTTGCTCTAATCAACAAAATACTAAAATCAAGCTAGGCTATAAAAAACAAATTGATTATTCGAATAATCAAAACTACAAAATGCACTAAACTATAAAAATCTAGAAGTATTGATTAATATCAATAATTTTCTTTGCCTATGTCCACTTTGGGAGTTCGACTTCTTCTTCCTCCCCTTCTACTACCTACCCACTCACTATTCAAATCGACATATGAAGTATTTGCACGTGATTGAATGCCCAAATTGATTCCTGACAAAGTACAAAAGCTGACACATGCTTTATGACTTCATATTTCATCTACAGTCACCTTACTGTATAATAAACGTTTTTGTCTAGTAACATTACGTTTCTAAATAACCAAACATTAATTCTCTAGCTATACTTTTCATTACTAATGTAAATAGGTTGTGTGGAACATATGCAAATTATACTAGTAATATACAAACAATTATTATGCTAATTTGAGACCTTATAGTCTAATTAAATAATTTGGTGTACAAAGTGGCTCGTCATTACAGCAAGAACAAGCAGACGATTCCCATTAGTTACATCAAATTGTACATGTACCAATTGTTCCGAAGTCTGGCTTACATTCACTCTCTTGGGATTTGCCACCGGGATATCAAACCGCAGAATCTTCTGCTAGACCCTTCCACAGGAATCCTCAAGCTGTGTGACTTTGGCAGCGCTAAGCATCTGGTCCGAGGCGAACCTAACGTCTCTTACATCTGCTCACGATACTACCGAGCCCCCGAACTCATCTTCGGTGCTATCGACTACACCACGAAAATTGGTAAATATACCTAAACAAACGGAACATTTATACTTTTAGCGTTAAATACTTTTCCTGATTTACACTTGTAATCTTCACTGTTTGTACGCACCTTTCATTTCAGATTGGTACAAGTTTTTGGACGATTTACTTAAATTTTGTTCTTATTCGATTTTGTTTAAAGTTTAACATATTTCTTTAAATACCAAATTCTTTTATGTATCGCACGACAAAATTTAAATAAAGCAGTTTCCATATTCAACTAAAAACTTCATTGTGATTAGCGACTGGAAGAGCAGTACTTATAGTTAGTATGCGTTGTGGGGAATGGCAACTAATTGTACAATTAGTCACGTAGTCCTGTAGTCACGAACTCTGACAGAATCTGAACAGCCATGACCTCAAAATTTTATATGATGTACTGTGCTGCGTTACAAAATTAAATCTGGATATCAGAGTTTAAAATGCCTTTAATCAAACTAAAATGACTTTTTGCTGCAATACGATATTCTCGTTTCTAAATGCATTTGCTCACGATTGAACTGGATGTATTTTTTTGTACCGACAACGCAGTTGTAGCGAGCAAAGATATTTTATTGGCGTAAATAAATTGTAAGCTGTTGTAATTCAAATCTTTCTTGTGTATGTGCAATATGCATAGTACATAAGAAGTCAAAGTTAGCGAATATGTATTATTTACAAGGGTCAAACGAGAAAAATGTATTTCATGACTACTATAAGTATCCATATTCTAGATATAAATCATTTTTGACTTCTATTGATAGTAGATTCACTGTTTACCGTGGGTTCTGTTTTTCTATGCAGATGTGTGGAGTGCCGGGTGTGTGTTGGCAGAGTTGCTGCTGGGTCAGCCTATCTTCCCTGGTGACTCGGGTGTAGACCAACTAGTGGAGATTATCAAAGTTCTGGGCACCCCAACCCGTGAGCAAATCCGAGAAATGAATCCCAACTATACCGAATTCCGGTTCCCGCAGATCACTGCCCATCCATGGACTAAGGTAACTTTTTTTGCAAATATTGATTGACTCTTTCATTATAAAATAATAAATATGTTGAATTCTGTTTGGAAAACTGATGAAAATATTATAGTCTCTAAGTCTCTTAGATCCGAGGTATAGCTTAAGTTTATTGCAGGTAATGCACATCTGCAAATACATTAAGTGTAAAATACAATGAAAAAGTTAGTTTTAGTGTCATTCCGGACTGACTAGGTGGATTAAAAACATGCAAGTAAATAACTATAAAGTATAATTTTAGCAAAGGTTACAGCAAATGTGCCTGGCTGCAGACAGGTTGCAACCCTCGCAGCGTATTCGAGTAAGTGAAAGTTGCTCCATAGACTTTTCCTGACAGAGTGACATTTTTACTAAAACAAGGATACAAGTTGACTTGGCTTTTTATTTGAAGTTCTTGCTACTCAACTTTCTGTAAACCGAGTGAAGTGTACATAAACAAAAATTCCTGTTTTGTCTTTGCTGGTTAGTATGATCGACAGTAGTCCAGTTGAGACAAAGACGACTTTTATTTACCTACTGACTCCATAACTTTTGTTAACTTACCCCAATGTCTATGTCTCATTATTTTTTTAATTCATCTTAATATTATATTATTTTACATCTTTCTCTTTTGCAAAGACAAACTAAACTGCATTGTTGGCTTTAGCGGCTGCCTTTCTGGTGCTACCGCTGTCAACTCAATGGAAAAAACTGATGTGGAGGTGTTTCTCAGTTCAGCGAGCTCCGAAGAAACATCAATTATTTGCTTGTGGATAGTCCGGATAGCGTATGACAATTTTCCATTGTATTGGGTCGCATTGGCACATTTGCTGTAACTGTAACCTATTCATTAAGAAAAGTAGAATAGTTAACTAAAACCAAGGATTTTATGAACCTTTGTTGTATTGTATACTGACAACTTTCACCTTGCCAAAATGCACATGTAAATATTTTTTCCTGTTTCGTTTTATTTAAGTATGCGTATTTATTGTTTACTGAATTACACATCAACCATTAACAGAGCAAATATGGTTTTTCCATTGAGTTACAGTTACAGGATAATACAATGTAATCAGCTTATTAGTCCACGACCAAAGTCTGGAATGTCCCGTTGAAACTATTAAACCACCCATTTACTAATAAATAATAAACTCTTTATTCTAATGTTCGTAATTGAATTAAATGGATGGATAGACATAATAATAATAGACATTATGGAAAAGTTGTCTGATATACGCAAAACGACGTTTGTTAATGAAGACGAACCAATTCATTTGGGGAATAGTGTATCGTTTGTAATGTACTTGAGTTGTCAATGCGTGTTTTATAACTACAACAATTAACAATTATTGGCTGTCCCACATCCATACAGATGTACAAAATTTGGAAGCTAAATTTTCGATGTGCTGTGAATCAGTGTTGGCTCGGATGAAAGTAGTAGAAAAGTACCTATGCAGCATCTAGATGTTCATATTATCCGTAACAAAAATTCATAACACAAGTTGAATGGTGGTGTTAGTGGTGTGCAATGCCGTTTAATCTGGTGTATGCTAGAGGTTTTGTTGGTAAAATGTATGTGTGTATGCAAGTATGAAAATGCGTACAATGTATCATGTTTGTGAATAAAATAAAGCATACAAAAATGGCTCGTACAATGAATTAACTGAATGCAAACGATGAAAGCAAAGAAAGTAATGAAAGTTTTTATGATGGATGCTCAGGTATTTCGACCTCGAACCCCACCAGAGGCCATCGAATTGGTGTCACGTTTGTTAGAGTACACGCCATCATCTCGGATTACGCCGCTTGAAGCATGTGCCCATACGTTCTTCGATGAACTTCGAGACCCCAACACTCGACTCCCCAACGGCAGGGAGCTTCCGCCTCTCTTTAACTTCACAGAACATGGTAAACTTTCTCAAACATAACGTAAATGTTATTTGTGTGAACCTGTTTGAATTCAAATGTTACTAATTACTAAATATAGTTCTCTTAGACACACGTTGAATTTTTTAAATGCTGAACTCTGTCAACCATAACAGGAACATTCATTTTGTTTCGGTCTCATTCTGCACTTTTAAAAGAATTTCTTATTGTTAGTGTAGCATACTAAATTTCCATCAGTATGGTAAATAGAATCCTTAGTTTTTTAAATTGGAAACTCTAGAAGAGCGATTCAGGCTTTTTGTGAAAATCAGAGCAAACCATTTATGTAATTGTCAAGCTGTCGCTTGACAAATTATTCTCGGATCGATCAGACTATCTAAACACTGTTCTCCCCCCCCCTTATAAGTGAATGGTATTGATTAACCTACAAGCAACAATAATGGATTTGCTTAAAATATAAAGATATTACCAAGAATGGTTATTAGTGAATGAATAAGAATACACATCAGATCAGTTAATAATATTACATAAGTCGTTGTTACGTATAGTTAAGACGTTTTTTTTGGAAGCAAGAGCATTTACAATATATCTTTGAGAATGAACATAGCTTTATTCAGTTCAGACCATCCAAAGAAACAGTATATATATGGTTAAATATTACTAGAAATAAAAGTAGGTTCTTTGTAATTTATTTATCAAGTTATCTTTAGTTCCATCCAGTTCCAATGTCCAATATTGAAGGCTCTGTACATTTACATTTGATCAAATTTTAAAGTTTCTCCTGAAACCATAGACATCTTTCTAATATAAGGCCTGAGAGCCTGAAACTAACTCTATTGTTGTCCAATTACATATGCTTACATTAAATTACCAAAAGTGGGCGAATTATTGGAATCTTTGATACTATTTTTAAGTTTAAGATAGTTTTCTGTAAATCACTTACGGTAATGCACCTAAGCACAACGGTACGGTTTCGTGCAATTTACAAAATTATATTCGAGATCTATCGTGTTGTGTGCTTATGCCAGTAAATGTGTACTGTGTAAAGTTATTGCAGTTGTATTGATTGATGGAATCGATTTCTTTTTGTTGCATTACAGAGCTGGGTATCCAGCAGCACCTGAACCAGGCTCTGATTCCGCCACACGCAGCGGGTCCTGCAGGACCCTCGACTCAACAAGAGAATAGCGGTGGGACGGAGTTAATTCAACCGCCGGAGACGACATCGGCGGCGACTCCAGATTCCACGACATCTCAACAAAACCCGTAAATCTTAGAGTTCCCAATCTTCGCCCATCCCAACGTCGAAACCAACATACAATTACGACACACTATCAATTACCTTATCCCTCGTACTGCTACTACTTTTACCTTTCGCCCCTATTTCATCCTCTTCTGAGCCCAAATTTAAAATTCACTTACCTACTATTGGAACACGAGACGCGCCATTCTCACATCAAAATTATTGAAAATTTGAATGAAAAGTACAGAAGTTGGAAGAGTTGTCAGTTAGCAATATTAAATGCTAAATGCACTTAAGATTGAGGTATCACGACTGGATTGATGAAGTGTTGTTGACTGCCGTCAACAATTTAATCTTATTCTAACGATTAACGATTGTTATAATCATACCTACTATGATTAGTTAATTAACACATGTAGAAGAATGTTGGCCAAGTTGTCCAGGAAAGATGAAGAGAGGTTTACCAAAAATATTAGTAGATTCATCGATTAGATTTCTCATCACACGAATAAATTATGTGATGCTATCTTGCATCCCTCTTTCTGCTGCTTTTTAAAGACAAACCACCTACACACCTGTTATTTTATGTTGATTTTGGCTCTGCTACGCGCCTTCTTACTACCTACTAAACTTAATCTTAATATTATCAATCACTCACAATCAGTACCAGTGCAGTGCAGTGTTGTAGCGCCATTTTACTACCTAAGGAATATAACCGGAAGCAAAAACCTTATTTAATTAAAAGCTAAAATAAAATACTACCAATTGACTAATGTAATAACTAATTAACTATAAAAACTGACTTGGAATTAAACGTGATCCGTCACTGCATACATCAGCTATGGCTATGATCTACTAATCTTAACACTTGCTATAACATTTCTTCTGATGACTTTGAGAACGAAGGAAATATCTATAACAATCCCATTGAATGAAATGCGATGATACAATATGATACGCTGTGTTGATCTGTTATGCTAGAAAATAGTACACAAAGTGAATATCTATGTGCTAAAGGTAACAAAGAAGTTGGCTCTCTGTGAAAGTTTTAATTCAGAAGAGAAATCACGCAAAATGTTCTTTTACAGAGACAGACGTAATTCAACAATCCAGTTTCATTGAGTATTGCCAGTGAAATGTGAAAGAAAACATACAGTAATACATAAACGTAGATAAAAACTAACTACATACCTCAATCGAGAATCTTGTCAACAACGGATCCATTCATTATTATGTTGTTATTTACACTGTTCGAATGGTATGTCAGTGTAAAAATTGCTGTGAGTACAGTACAGGTCAGATTTAGACGTACACGTACATAGCTAATTCTATAATTATATAACTTACAATTAGTGAAGTGCGGTACAGACATACAGATTACGATATAGTACACTACAGACAGAAATACATAATTGTAAAATAATGGCCAGGCTACGTTTAGTTAACTGTAAGGCTATTTACCTAAGTACATCGTCATAAGTGTAAGTGTACGTAAGCAAATTACATGAGACTCTATAAGATTTAAGTTTAATTAATATATAAGTTAATTTTAAGACGTAAGTGAGTGAACTAGTAAGTAAAGTACGGTTCAGACGTTTTAGGACTGATTGGTTGATTGCTCTTGGTAGTACGTGCTTTTGATGGGCCCACCTGCCAGGAGGTCTAAGGACAAAAAGTCATGTGTCGTCTTCTCGCTGTTTTTTTTCTTTGTTTTTCACTACTCCACTCTGTAGTGTGTGTACGAATTCAGGTTTTCTAATAAAATCAAAGTCCTACGACCAATTTCTATTCCGCTCTTCCAATGCCGTCATTCATGTCATTTACCTTTCAAATGCCAATTTTGTGTGTACCTGAGAGTACTCTATGTAGCATTCTACAATATGTAGTTCACCGTCACTAACTAAGTAGTATTCAATTTTACTTACATTAGATAGTATAGGATGCTCCATGATTCAAGTGTTTTAGCGGCTTAGTTATCAAACCGCGTACACCTACAAACTTACATCCTTCAAAGTCGGATTTTTTCCCTTTTCCAATGTCGCAATTAAAGGAGTAGCTTAATTTTTACGACACTTAATCCTAGCAGATGTGGGATTGTATTGTATCAATGCTTACAGCTTCGAGGCCAAATTATGACCACCCGACAAAATATCGTATTTTAACGCACGGAGAAAGATGCTGAACTGAAGGATGTGATTACCTGCAACACTGGAGTCTGAGTTGTAGCTGTGTCCCGAAAATACAGCTCGCCTTACAGCAGGTACTCTGGGAAGGAGGCAGAAATTACGGGAGCTATCAAAAGTGAAAAGGAAAGTGTCTAAAATTCAAATATTTTGAGCTATGTATGTAATCTGGAATTGGAAAGGTAGGTACTCAAAGGTATCTTTTTGTTAGACTTGATCTAAAGGTTTCCTTTCTCCACCAAATGTCCAGGAAATTGAGCTTTCTTTCTCTCTCTCTGCCCAGTTCATCACATCACAATTGGATTGATGTTATCTGGACCGGACCTGGCGATGTGCATCTTTTCTTGCCTCTTTCTTACCTTATCGTCTCAATTTCTCAATCCCCTACTCATTTTATTTCATAGGTTTCCCCAAATCTCAAGCTTTTCTTCCTTTTATTCCATGTCACTTGTATCGCCAAGCTCTATGTATACCCAAACTGTCCATGTGTATTATATTTCTCAAGCTCAGGTTTTTGTCCTCGTACACCCTTGTGCAATATACCACAATATACTACTTTTACCGTACTTTCTCCTGCCTGTATCTATTTGTACAAGATGGGCTAGAAAGTTTACTATGACAATATGAATTTGAAAACCTAGTTTAGACCAGCAAATCTAAGCGACCTTACCTCTCACAGTTTCTTCTCGACTGAAAATATTTTGCCATCACAGCGCAGAAAAGTAAAGCATCTTCATTTCGCCAACGTTGCAATTCTAACTATAGTAGAAATATAGTCCGGTATGAAAGCAGTGCTTTCATTCCATTAACCCATGAAGATGATGTCGAGTTCCTCATAGAATACACCACAAAACTAATAAGTAAGCATGCAGACTTGCATAACAGATTTAGTTAGTCACCGCGGGCGAATTCGTAGAAACTACGATGAGAGTGTACGTCCGAGATGTGAAAATAAGTTTTCCCCGTTCAGTCCTATTTATAGGATTATACCCGTCCTATGGCCTGTGCATTACTTTCCCCATTATAGTATAGGAGTTGCAGATAGAACAAAAATTCACAAGTTGAATTATGTGACATCCGACCGGTCTAGCATAAAATACCTAATCCTCCGAAGAGCCTACATTAAGACACGCAAATAGTATTTCTGAGAAGACACTAAACCATATTTATTCTCTAACGAGGACAGCATTGGGCTAGGACTTCAAAGGTACAAAGGTTGAACTGAACGCTCTATATGGAGGAGCGAGTCTGCTCTGCTAATAATGTAACTAACTCGGCAACATGTTTTCTCATAATATCATACCATAATAGATTATAATGATTATGCATGCCATTTACTCTGGCTAAACAAGTCAATCTTTTTCTTGCCGTTTCCTTTGATACTTACTACTTTCTCTGGCCGTAGTCTACCCGTTTCTCCTTACATATTTATAACCAAAGTGTTATATTCCTGCACGTTGTTTAAGTTGTTTTTGCTCGATTCCTTTATACCACGTAATCCTCTCGTATATTATACGAATATAAATATGAAAGCATTTTGAGTTTGAAGTAAAGACGGGCAAGAAAAGAAAAAGTGTCACGTACCTAACCAATCCTTATGTGCACAAGAACTTACTACTAAATATAAAGTAAAATACGTGAAAGTCTCTTAATACTACGTACATGTGCCTATTATAATATTGTTAGTAATATATTATATCTGCACTACACTGTCTATTCTAAACGCGTAAATATACATCTATAGCATGTACCTGTCTTCACCTGCCTCGACTGTTCTATTTTTTGACCTTTTCAATTTGAAAACTAAGAAAGGTAGTTAGGAAAGGCTTTCATTTCATCACGAAATAAATCTGCGGAGAAGGATGTTCTTTATGGAGAAAATAAATAGTGGAGCTACACACATGGTTCTCATCGTCTCTTTGCAAACAGAGGAAGAAGACTGGCTTTTCCATTTTACTACTCTCTCTTTTCAGGAAAGTCCAAGGAATATTCTCCATTCCCAGTAAAAGCTCTGTTGCATAGTAGTGTATGGCATAGTATATTCGCCGTGTATACGTTTATATACTATTAGTTCACTTTTGTGAAGTTTTCACTGAATGTTGAGCGTGGAGTGCCAGGAGCGTGAAGACTGCAAACCCATGACGGCAGTTCAAATGGCGAGGCTCGGTTTCCCCGGGTTGACTACCTCTCCCGTACATCCCACCTGCCTGCACTTACTTACTATTTATAATAGATACTTTACAACCATGACATTTAGTATTTGTATCACTTTCTCCTTAACTTAATAGAGTCACACAGAAAGAAAGGCAAGAAAACTTCCAAGACAATTTAGTACACCTAATTTTAGGATTGTGTGTGCGTACAGCTTCTATCTTTCTCGCAAGTCAAGTGAAATGGGGCTGGCTGTAGGGTTGTGCAAAGTGCAAACTTTACTCTTTTGTGGAAAACACAGGCTTGACAAGACAACAGCAGACAAGACAGATTTAGTCTGCGAATGGACGGCTATTATTACCACTCTCAATAATATAATGCTCATTGCTTCTCACGGTGTGTCTGTCTGCAGCAGAGCTGTGTGCTACTGCTACTGCTCGGCTGTAGTGTTTCGAGGAAAGTAAGGCCCAATGAGAGATGTGTTCGCACACTCTCAACGGACTGATTGCAAAGAAAGAAAGCTACAGTTAGCATTGAAATTGAAACGCTGTAGTAAGTAGAATCCAACACGGGGATACTTCAATATACCTATACTGCTAGCGCAATGGACTGTAATGCACTAATGCTTGTTTTCACTCCACAAGGATTGTATTGTATTGTAATGTACTACCACCCCTACCACTAATACAGTACTGCGAGTTGCTAGACTATATATTACACATACTACGTACTACTATTTACTACGAAATACTATACGTATGTAGTGTTCTTACAAATACGTGTTCAGCCAATACATTGTACATAGAAGTTCGTCTAGATAGAAAATGAAGTCAACTGTACTGTAATTTGTATTATTTTTTCTCAAACTACTGTTGGTTTACTTTGCAATGCTAGTGGTTGAAAACTTCAATTTTTCTGACTGAGAGCTATTTCAGAGGGAATGTCTACTCACACTGTATTGTGTGCTACTCTTTAGACTATTTTTCGTTCTACTATATGCCATGCCATAGTCAGCATTTTTTTTTGTTTGGTAACCTTTTGGTGTGGCACTGCTGTTCCACGCTTTCTGTATTCTAGCGAATTGGCAGCCTCCCGTGAAATTGAATGTGGTCATCGAAACATCCAAACAATTAATGATTTATTTCAATCTCCGGTTCTAAATGAAAATTCAACAACGAACGAAATGAATGTTGATTTTCGTATTACGTAATTATGAAGAATGTTTTCTTATCACAGAGTTCTAATGTTTATAGTTTCGCACTAGAATATATAGAAATGTATTTATTAGGCAATTTCGGCATGAACAATGGAATTGTGCAAATTGTGTAGGATTGTGATTTTCATGCATTGGTGGGTAGTCGGTGGGAATGGGAATAGATGTGAGTGCGGAACAAAGTGAAAGGACAAAGCAATAACTTTGTGCGAGTAAATATGTATAATGGTTTTTATATTACGTATGTGCACCAAAGTAAAATATTTTATTTGGTACTGTGTTCTGCACGTACATGTAGACTACAAGAAGTTATGGATAGGTGGTTAGGGAACATTCAGTGCCCGAACGCATTATAAGGCTCCCAACTCTTTCCGTCTCTCACTGAATATCCCAAGCTGAGTGAATGGAGGGAAGCGGGATACTATAGATAAAGAAGTGGTGATATTTATGGACGTTCCCCCGTATTATTGATTGCATCACATATCCTGTGGTAGTGTGGTAGTACTCGTAGTTTTTGCCTGTTGTTCAGTTCGTGTTTGTTGGTGGGCTTTCTTATCTTCAGATATCTTTGAGATCAGTGATTCCGGTTCATCATGGGCAAATGAAGGAAGTGTTGCTTGCTGCTTGGTCTGGATGGCTGAGCTTCCTTGTTGTGACTTTGCTAACCTCGGGTTTTTGGCTGGGTCTCTCCAGACCTTCTCTTGTCTCCACGCTCCACGCTTTACAAATCAATATCCAGCGGAACTGGCTGTGTTCTTGACGTCTTGTCTTCCAGAATGACTTCGCGTTGACTTTGTGTATATATGTTCTGCCATATTTGCCTTTCGGAGTCCTGTAATTGTGTAAATGTATGTTGTTCCAATTCCCAAATTTCACCTAGTATTTTCTCGAGTGTAAAGTTTGAACATACTCAGAAACTTTTACTTGTACACACACACACATACATAAATATATTTTTACTATACTGAATTCACAATTCACATGTGAGTTTACGACGACTTTCACTTACGATGTACAATATGCCGTTGGACTTGGTTGCTACTTTTATGTACACACTAGAGTTTTGTTTTATTAACATGTTTACTATGTACAGGCTATCATATTACCTAACGTCTTCTGGTAGAAGTCTAGGCTTTGAGAAGTAAGCTTATGGAATCACATGGGATCTGTCGTCTGCTTTTGGTCACCATCAAAGAACTTTGTCCGTCATGTTTTACATGTAGCCATTTTCGGATATTTTAAAAAGAAAGGCTCGAAAAGCCCATTTAATTTAATTGAACGCACAAATTCAATTCAGAAGGCAACACTACAAACAATATGTTACATGTATTTGCACTGCTATTGCTGTTTTCAGCATTATTTCGTGAGCAGGAAAGATTTTTTGTTGCACAGCTGCTTCTGAATTTTCTTTCATATGTTACTCGAGTGCCCACCTACGACCTTATCTGGATGAATATTTATAAAACTACAAAGGTCAGTTCATAAATTATTGTAGAACAAGGCAAATTCAACAGTCTAGTCTATTTCCATTATAATATAGTATTATTCAGTCAAAGGTAGTAATTGCCATGATTATATTACTCTCTGAGCGGAATTTGTTAATTTGAATTTCAAAACCTATTTGATCAGGCGTTAATTTAATTATTATTGGTAGTTGCAGAATTCCAAAAGGTAGTACATACATATAACGAAAGACCTACTTTTTCTTTTTTACAGTATATGGCCACCTACATGTTTCACAGTAAACACAGTTTCAACTAATACAGTCCTGTGTATAAAAGCGAACAGTATAAACTTTGAGCACACCAGGCGAGGAGGCAAGTGCACCACATCCAATTCTAATCGAAATCGTTCATCCAGTTGGGAGCACAAGTATATAAAAAGGAAAAGCCCGGCAGGAGTTGACAGGAACGGAATCTTGAATGTGTAGCGCTCCTTCGCATTTACTCTACATGGGCTTTACGTTTTATATGCATTCAATCTGATTTTGTTTATGCACATACAACCTAAATAGCGTATACGTAATACGTACTTACACTTACATCCTTACGCAAAAGAAAAGGAAATCGCGAGCAAGTCAAAAATGTCTTAAAACTAATCTCGTAACGTACATGACGTTTCACTGGTACTCCTGGAAGAAGGTTTTCTTCAGCCACACCCTCCCCCCACTGTGGGTGGACCAGTGGGAAGTAGATGTAGCTTAGACAGTTAAACATATTGCTCCTGTATGATTTCCCACCTTAAATGATTGCCAGACACTAGACAGCAGTAAGCCATCATTGGAAACCAATAAAGATTTCTTTTGTTTGGAAAATCTTTTTTTTTCTGACACAATATATACTACTGCTACTACTCTGTAACATCTATAAAAGGTTAGGTATCAGGTGTATTCACGGTTCCCGTAAATTACCAACATCATAGGTAACTGGTCCCTGTATGAAGATGTTGCTTGTCCATTGTTCTTTTCTGATCCTAGATCCTTCAATATTTATTTCCAGTCTAGCTGCTTGTCATGTTATGTTTATTATGATATCTTATTCAAGATGAATCGCTCTTTATGACAGGGAGTCTATCATACTAATCCGTCTTGTCTCCTGCACGCTTTCTTATATATATTTACGTGCATTACTTCCCCTTTTATATATAAAGTATGCATGTCACTATAAATAAATATGAACTACGAAACTTGTTCTTGAGGTTTATCCAATATCGTTACAATATAGAAAGAACTGTATCGACTACCGCTTGATCCTACCGGCCCTGTAGTTTTACTTCACTCTTTGTTTTCATGTTTAATTCCTATCTGACAAAGAGAAGTCAAGTAAACATTGCCGTGCCTTATATATATAATATATGACTTTCACTTCAGAAAAAGCACCAGTTCGGAAGTGAAGGACTAAGAAAGTAAACCGAGCGTGACTGACGCCACCGTAATGGTAAATAAAATAAAATGGAACATTTGGTCAAAAATTGTTGGTTTGTTGCATGTTTCCCTGTATCGACTATTAGATTACGTCCTGAGTAGTGTATGTAATAGTTTCTTGATGCGAATAACAGTCTCCAATAAAAAGGAATGGATGCAATAGGTTAATGTACAGATTAACTAATTGGAAGTATATATATATATGTATATTTGTACATCTATCTGTAAAGTAGTACTGTGCTCGTAGAGAAAGAGACAGAGTTGGAAAATTCTGTTTAAAAATTCAGATAGCAGCAACGAACGCAAAAGGATGCAGAGAAAAAATGATAGCGTGGCAACGTGTTCCCATCACGTACTAGAACTATAACTTGTATGCATGCATACTGAACAGTGCTTGACGTAAAAACTCGTTCGAAGGTTTTATTGTTCTACTCAATTGGGTATAGATAATACGGGCCCCTCAGCACTAGAAGACAATTCTATCGGATTAGCAGCAAACGTAGGAAATTGTAATGAGAAAAAAACGCCAATACCAATATGATGTTCTTCGTTGGAGATTACACAATTGTGTGTCTTCAAAAGAAGTAAATACTCTGAGTTGTTCCTACGGTTCTATGCTAGGGAACGTCCATGTATTAAATCGATCAATTTCAGATGTCTACCCACCTTCATCTCCTCAATAATTTTTGTGAAATTTACTTTTACATACCATTACAAGAAGGAAAATACAATACTAAAGTGCTGGGAAAGTAGTTTTCTATTTGTGGCAAACAGATGATAACCCTTGATAAAAGTATCATTTCCCGTATAATACTGAGTTTTAGATTTCAAACAAATCAATTCCTATTTGAAATATTTATTGTTCCTCATACAAAGATATTTACTCAAAGTAAGTAATATCCCTTGAATCTTGAATGCATACAACGGTGATGTGAAGTAGTATCTTGGCTTTTGTACAGTGGTGCCATGCAAGGATATTCCGATAAATTACGTGTGAATGAATTAATTTTGTATTGAATTCAGCAGTCGAATTGCAAACCCCCTTCGGTTTGCCATTATTAGCGAATAAAAGGCTGTTCAGGTGCAGAGCATCAATCTAGAGTACTACAAATGATAGTACACGTTGTTAACTTACTCAGATTTGAAATAAAGCCCATTGCGTTCCTTCTCTCTGTGCTTGTTTCGTCGTCTGGAGCTTCATACGTGCACTATCTGCAACACAATAAACTGAAGACTACTAACAACACAAGGCGGCCTGAGGACCTGGGTTTGGTCTAGCAGATCTGGTCGGTTGAGTTGCTTGTTCGTTATTCGTTTGCTTATATTATTATGCCTGTCTTGTTATTTTGTTTGTCGGGCTGACAAAGAACACAAAACAGAGCAGCAAACACAATGCTCGCGTTCAATGAATAGGTGTGGATATCATGGGAGTATTAACCCCCAAAATGGGATTTTGGGGGTTAAACCCCCTTCAAAATCCTAAACATAAACAAGGTCTAAAAATTTCCCATTTACAAACTAAATAGTTCTGCATGTACTTATTTTGTATTTGTAATGAACTTTACTAAAAATAAATGCGTGTATTGGGATGAAAGCTGATAGTTGGTAGTCTCCTGAAAATATTTATATAGAATGCAGATGTATATTTATTCCGTGGATTAAATTGACTAGATTTGATTAACGAAAAGTATAGACTTGAAAGGGGAATGGGCTTCAAGTTTATCACATGCCTGCTACCGTCATCATTACAGCATGATGAAAATAGAGACACAGCGCCTCTAATTCTAATACGACGAGCGTCCTCAATGCAGATTTTGGACAGTAAACACAGCGTAGTGCCACAAATTGATGAAAAATTCCAAAAACAGAGCAGAACTTTCGTTCTCTTCAAGTCAAAGCGACGCCTACTACACAGTGTCAATCTAATTGAAAAACTATCCAAAATGTACCGTAAGTGGCACACTGTATGCCAGATATGACTAGAAGTCTTGACTGACTAGGTACATAAACTTTATGATGCAAGATTCAACCGTGTTGACTGTGTTTATGTGTGTTTGTAATCGGTCTAAAAATCTCATGATATAACTTAAATACTTGGAATTTTGCATACTCTGGCCAATACTAACTATTTAAGTCATTACTAACAAACAGAATCGGCCTTTTTTAACAAAAGAAATTAAAAACTCAGATTTTCAGCATAAAATAAAATACCAATTATTTATTATGCAATTCAAAGTTGTGACTCTGTTTTGCTTTACTGAAATGTGTGCACTCATAATTAGTCGTGAACAAAATTTCAATAAATGGTGTTAAAATCCAAGCTCCAACGTTACTTATAATTTGAATGCATATGATCCAGAGAGTATTATTGATACCACGTTGGATTTAGTTTCAGGCAAGCGACAAAATCATTTTAGATGATTTGTAATGAAATGTTTCATTAAATAAAGGTGAAAAATTGAAATAGACCGTTTAAAGTTCGAAAAAATTTCATCTTTATTAGTCTCATAATGTATCACATATTATATGGACCCATAGAGACTTGTCGAAATTCAAACACCACAAAGCCCTTGTCCAAGCCATCAACTTTGGTAAAAATTCAAAGAAACTCTTTTTACGAATATAAATTGCGCAACCATGTTGCTTGGCATAATTGTAATAAATGGTGTCGAAAAACGAATCAATGAGTTGCATGACTATACAGGTTGGGCCCAATGCCTGTTTAGACTCTGGAGAGCTCCGTAGGACTGCTTGGATGTTTTTATTGTACTTTTGATGTAGTCAAACTCGCCTAACTATACGTAATGTACTACGGTATGGTATAAAAAAGAGAGAGTGGTCTTATTTACAAAAGTTCACTTTGACACAAATGTTCACACATTACGTTCGCTGTTTAGTCAAAGGAAACAGGAAGTGTATTCTAAAAATATTTTCATCAAATTGAATAATGAGAAAGCACAATCTTTATACCACCGACTGGATGACTATGACTATAATACTAATGATTTTTCATCATTTAGAGCATCATTCTTATTATTAAAACGTATCTTTCTTAGCTCACAGTAACACTACAAGTTAATGAAAATTTGCAAACGCTCCAGAATATTACGTTCACGGATTCACCGAGTCGAACAGATTTTAGGATTCATTCTGTGTGCTGCTATTTGTAGAGAGAAGTCTGCACTTTGAGCATTCATTAGAACATGGAATTATCTATACGGGGGGCGACAGAAGAGATATGCACAATATTATATACCGGGTTAACACATTGATCATGGAACTCAAAGTGGCGTATATCTATAAACATCAAGTTTTATTTTTGTTGTCTACATCTGTCTTCAGCGATTCAGAGTTCATTCTAAACTGTTATTCGGGAAGTTTAGCACTGCTCTCTGGCTCATAGGAACTTTCTGCAGTTGGCCCATATACATGTTTAAATAGTCCACGAAATCGAATATTGAATAGCTCAATAGAGTGAATGGAAAAAGTTGAGGCAATGCCACATGAAAGAACATCACTACAAATAATTTCAAAGGAATTGTAGAAATGTTAGTTTGAGTTTGATGATGGCGGTAGAAGTTTATGGTTTTCTTTGATTGACTCTCGAATCTTGTCTTTACGATGACGCGCGGGCCAAACGACAGGACGGTGGGTGAAATGGTGTTCCTTTCGTGCCATGTTTCCCTAACTTTTTGTCCATCCTAGAGTAGGCATTTTGGTGCTGACCCTTCTCCCTAGTGGGTAGTCATACAAGATATACATATGTACTACTACCACAGTAAGGTTTGCTGAAATATTTCAAATACGATGATGTAAATACACGAATTACGGATGTACATTTTCTTATGAAATCCACAAACATGTTCACCAGTCTGTGCCCGCATTTTTTCCCAAAGATTCCTGTGTACTATAAGTATGTTCAAACAAAAATGCCAGGCTCTACATGTGAGATGTCTGGGTAGAAATAGCAAATATACAACATAGTTTCAAGGGGATTATTCAATTGTACATCCTCCAAAGCATATTTATCACTCCTTACAAAGAGCACGTACGGCAGCAGTGCACGCAGATATGCAATAGCTACCTATCCACTATTATCTTTACTGTTTATCCTATAATACCGCAAACATGCATTGATTGTATTGTAGAACATGCATTTTAGTCCAGCTAGACACGATCAACGGTTCAAAAGACAACAAGCAAACTATTCCAAGAACCAACAGAAAAGCCAATTCGTGTCAGTCAACTATGCCTACGCTGGAACGTTTTATCTGTGAGCTGTGTACCAAAATCACTACTGAACATTATACGAGTACAACCGTGCTATATGTAGTGCTCATCTTAAGCAACTCTCTATAAGTTTTCGAGTTTTTCAGACTAACAAGTAAGTGGGAGGGATGACTGGCAATGAGAAAATGTTCATCTTTGCGTTGGATACAGAGCTTTATGGAATTCCAGGGACTCTGTCTAATATGTACTGGAATGCTTACATCAAAAACGTATAATGTAGCACAAGCGCTGCTTCAATCGAATATGCATATCTACAAGTAAGTCTCCGCACAATGCAAATGCATATATATGCACAACAGCCTTGTCTACTCTCCAGCAGCAGCACTTCTCTCTCTCTCTTTCTGAGTCCATTTCTTGTTTGAGCTTCCAGATACATACAGAAAACAGAACATTTGGTTTTGCCTTTGCTTCTTTGACTACATAGAAATGTATGTGATGTAGTTAGTCGTATTCTTCTGCTCACTACTAGTTGGTATGTGTACTGTTGCTGCGCACTTGTCCAGGAAATAGCAGGAAGAAAGGAGAACTCTTCGTTCCAACTCTCAATGTACAGAGATACTGGTGGGGTGGGTGCCTAACAACAGCAATTTTGTAGCCTACTTCTGCAACTTTATACGTAGGATAGACCCATGACTCTGACTTTCACGTGTATTTATATATTAGTCCAGAGTCTAGCTGCCGAGCTACATCCATCGTGCACAAGGAATGAAAGTTAAAATGATTCTTGTAATAATAATATCAAATATATTTTGTGAAGCGTAAGAAATTGCTACGAAATATCTTCTAACAATATATACAGTACGAACGAGGCAAGGCAACACTTGCATTCACTTCAATCCTAAATCTGGACCATTTTGATTCTGCTCATAAATGAAGGCTCAGATTTCCATTCCTGCATCTTCTGCTGCTACTTGGCTATCGAAATCACCTATTTCGTCACAACCCTAGCTTTGTCAGGCTTATTTTGATTAATAAAGTCAGGAAGGAGATGAGATGATTGAAAGACTGAATTGCTTCGGCTTTGACTCCGTAGAAGGTTTCGTTTTTGAGTTAAACTGTCATTGGCGTAGGGTAGAGTCGTCTTCTTTCACTTGCCACTGCCTGGCGAAATTCCAGGCCAGCAACCTACCCGCGTCGCAGCGCATTCGTCTTCGCATTAGCCTCTCGCACTGCTTGAAAGTAGTACCCCAGTGATATATTTTCGTCGACGAGCGTTCGTAGTTCGTAACCGTAACCTTCCTTCCTCCTCCGAACGTAGCTATGTAGTACAGTAGTAGTAGTCTGCAAAACAGAGGAATCTACAGCACCAGCAGCAGTAGCAGCGAGCGAGTAATAGTATTAGTAGTCATCACGACGACGTCAAGGCACAAGATTCATCCGATATTTAAAGAGAAGGAGGACGGCGAAACACCGTCAGTATTGCTAGCTTTCTTGCGTGGTGACTACGACCTTAGGAACAGAATTGCATAGGGCTGACTCGGTTGGTAGTAGTTGCGCTAACTAATAGTCAGACTGTTTCACTCTTCCCAAGGGATTCCTTCCTGGAATATGATGGCGATTATTTAAGTTCACGTCAAATCTTCACAAAAGTCTAAGGCAAGACAAGAAAGCAAATCATCATCAACTGATCTTGGATTCGTCCGTTTATACACAACACAGCCCATATAAATTATAATATAGTCTTGCTTAGTAATAGGCCGTCTATCATCTACTGCTCGCACACACAGCCACCACATTCACAATCCATATGAAAAGATAAAGATAGCCAAGGCCAGGTGAAACAAGCCTTGAGTCTTGTTACACACACATACAACAGTTGAACAGAGTACTGAGTGCGAGAGTCGCGTCTACCACACAGCTGAAGAGGATTCTCTCTCTCTTTTAGAGTTAGTGCAGATAGTAGCAGAAGCAGCAAAGAGCAGGTTCTTGCGGCTCTACTATTTAAATCAAATCCTAAACTACTAACTACTAAGTATCCACTTGTTCCTGAACTAATTGGCTTTTGATTACATTAGCAATTAATTTAGCCTACCTGAGTTCATTTTGTTTGTACATTACTTGTACGTATAGTAGGTACGTAGTCAGGTCAGTCTACTTTACGATTAACACTCCCGTTTTATCGATTTCGATCGCTATCTGTACTAGTCTGTCTTTTCTTCTGCTCTTCTGGTTTGATTTCTTCCTGTTGTTCATCTCATCACTCAAGATCATTTTATCCAATCGGCTGTGATTAATTCAGAGTTTTCCCTCCTGAATACACCACACATATATTATGTGCTAATGCTAATTTAGATCGAAAGGTCTACTTACCAAGAAGACAAAACAAGTGCGACAATCATGTGGAACAACTTGTTTTAACAAAACTGTTACACAGTGCCAAAGAAATATTTTTGTTGACTTCGTGTGCGGTCAGTAGTGGTTGTATTGTATTTAATGAATGTTGCAAGTTTATCGTCGCCGAAACAAGCAAATCTTGATCACATTTTGCGAAAGATACATCTCTAAAGCACGATGACAGTGTTTTAATGCTGTAAATTTATTGGACACGTTGAAGCAGTGATTTTCAAAGTTCCGGGAAAATGAAGACTGAAGTTAATTATACATCTGATATTTCATTGGAAACATTTTATCGTTCTGATGCCAAGTTTGTTATGAACAGCTGAAAACATGAACAAGTTACAAGGACAAAAAAGTGTACATTTTACCTCACTGCGAATCTGAGATTATGTGGTCAAAGGAATTAATTGGCATAATAGGAGAAGCCACAAAATTTTAATCATTCACAAAATAAACACTAAAATGTCTCCAGACTAAAAGATTGTCCAATCTTCCAAACTTTCTTCAATTATTCAGAGAGATGGTACATAGTACTATTGTTATATGGTAATTTAGTCAACTCAGTCAGTACCAAAAGTAACCGACAACAGAAAAGGGACAACAACTCCAATCCAACAAGAATAAAATTTCATTTTTGAATTCAAATCTGTCAAAATAATCGAAACAATACGGTGTCGTAGAATTTACTTACATCGTAACAAGATTACGATATCCCGCCACATAATACGTATGACTTAACCTGGGGGACTTTAACCATTAATATGAATTATTGCTAATTTATTATAAATGATTGAATTCAACCTCGTCGAGAGGTGTACAACAGCAAACTTTCACGTGCAATCCACAGTCAGCCATGAGAAAGCAAAAGATTTTTCGTAAACAATTCCATAAGCAGAAGATGAACTAGAATATAGACAACTTATATCTAAATGAAACGAAGGAAAATATAATTCACACATATTTGCACACATATATAAATAAATATGTATTATATTGTCAGTAAATAATTAAAACTATAATGTATGGCGGATGATTTTTATCAGGTGTAGGCTATGTTGCCGCCTTTCTGGTTCGACTAAACATTTGTGCTATTTATTGTGTTATCTTGTTTGAATGATTGTATGTGATTGAACAAAGCTGGAAAAATTATCAACATAGAGTGAAAAAGTGAAAAGCCAAGCTCAACTTCACCAAATTTCCAAACTTTTACATGATTACTTCAATTCATGAATATTAGTAGTCCGGGGTGTTATCTGACTCGGTGTACTTTCTAAATATTGTAATTGTAGCTTCTATTAAGCTATTAAAGCAATGGCAGGTGCCAAGCCTGGTGTGCACATTGTTCAGCTGAAGAGGGTTGCTGTTCCCAAGTTCATGCAAGAAGGAGAAAAATTCGTAAAATGGGATGAGGTATGTTCAATGCTTAATTATTACTGTCCATGTTGTGCACATGCACAGAGTAATTAGTACATATATAATATATAAGAAAAATAAAAATACAATCAAAAATCACAGTGCCTGCGTACACTGTATACATAATATCATAACATGCTGTTGCACCCGTCACCCGACTGAGATATGAATTAGGGCACGTCACAATGCGCTATGCAAAAAGTGGAAACTGCTAATCTGTAGATGTGAATATGAACACATTGTCA
>JABASC010000746.1:0-32618 GCA_019776185.1 Plutomurus gul | reverse complement strand
TCATATACCTTTCTGAAATGAAGCATGCATGAAATATGAAAGGGGAGGACCGAGCTTTCTTCTCTCATTCGAAAATGTTTCTCGCCAATTCATTCTGTGAACTGACTTGGTTGGAGTGGGGACAGTCTGTGTATTATTCCTGTATATCTGTAGCAGTCCACTTTAGAAAATCCACATCGGTAACAGTGATCTATAAAATATTTCATTGGTATCGATACAGATATTTCACATTGTCAGAATGGGCGGAGTTCATTTATGTATTCTGTTGCCTACTTATCAATGCTTGCAATCTCACTTGTCTCACCATCCCACACATGGAAACCTGAGCGAAACGCAGGAGAGCTGGGCTTACTACGTTCCTTCTTGTAAGACTCTCTGACTGCCCATTAGGTACCACTCACAATTACAACAAAGAGTGACTGCTAGCTACCAACCTCTACGTGCCATTCATCGTGTAATATAGTCTTCATATCGTTTAATACGTAATGTCGTGCTTGGCTCTCACACATGATCTACTCCCTAAAGTTCTCATTTTATTCAGACGAGTACTCCGTACAATGGAAACTTTGGAATTACTTATGAGTCACAACAATTAATAAATAATTAATTCACAATAAATGTGATCACTGGCCGTACATACGAAACAAAGACATTAGTTATAATTTGCATACTTACCAACCTGTAACAGAACTTGTAAATGATTTGCTAAGAAAATATGATGCAGGATTTGTGGTGGTCTTTATTCTACGTATTGTCTCCTAGTTAAAATAAGTTTCAAACAAAGAAACTATTTGAATATTGTACTCAGAGATGGGCACCTGAAAAAACTGTTAGGATAGGCAACCCAGAAGTTGATAAACCAAATACAAATTCACTATTCCCAACCAGTATTTCCAGTAAGTGGGGAGTTTTAATAAATTCGCCAGGTCGTATTGACAAAACGAGCCCAAGCTGCTTCTACAGAGGAACGTTTCCTTTTGAAGGACTGCGGAAAGGTGTTGTCTATATCCTTATTGTTAGGGTACAATAAAAAAAATCGTGTTGAGTGTAGGTAATCGGTAATCATTGTGAGTGAACTTTTGATGACTGAGACAAGACACAAAAGGATTTGTACGTGCTCGCAGTCTAATTCCTATAATAAGTAAGTGTGTTAATCTGACTCAGCAGATCTATAGCCAATTTTTTTATCAGACTACATGCAATGCTCATCATTTGTTTGTGAGATTCAAGGTAAAGGCCCAAAAAGAGTTTTCGTTACTCCCGATATGCCGCGTTGAGGTGATACATGCATCATTACTTGCACTTAAGCTGTCCATTTTGACACAAGCGTGATTTCTGCTCGAGTTATTTCAATTAATTTCCACCTTGTGCAAGTATGAGAGCTAGGTCAATTCTCGATATCTAATCTGATCCCATGAGTAATAAATAGGTGGTTGCCCATGAGTTGGCCATTATTTACTTGGAAATACAGTCATGCCAGCTCTAGATTCATAGTTGTGTATGCACAGCACAGAGCGCAAACTATATAATTTTAAGCTACTCTGCTTTTATTTTCTTTGTTGTTGTTGTGTGCAATCTCGTGAACTGGTCTGAATTACTGCAGAAAAATCTCTATTTAAATAAACATAGAGTATGCTCAGCCATTACTAACCAACTTATGTTTGACCAGATACGTAGCATTAGCGATGCAGTTGATTGATGTTGATTTCTTACAGATCTAATTAATTATTCAATAACAAAAAATGAAATATTTGACCGTGTACGTCTATAGTCTATGGTTGATCTAAATTTTCTTGTGTGCACTGTCTTCTTCAATTTTGCTAATCCTGTTCACTGACTGAATCAGTGCATATTTTTTCCTATACTCACAGCACAGCGGTCATTCCTTCCCATCTAGTTTAGTTAAGTACACAGAAAATGCTAGTTTGAATTTTTCTAGATGAGTCCTTTGTGAACATCCCTAGAATGGAAAATTATAATAATCACCTGTATTGTCTGTGGAGCAAAGACGCAGGTGTATATTTAAGAATCGATGGAGTTTCATCACAATGGTTATTCTTCATTCTTTGTTATACTATCGAAGAAATGTATAAAGAATTGCGTACGTGCCCAGGTGTTACCATAAACTTAATATGAATATTCCCAAAGTTTTAATTTTTGTTGCCACGTAAGTACAAATTACATGATAGAGTGTAGGTACATCAATTGGGATGAGTAGGACTTTGTTCTTAACTAACTTGGGGAAATCATGTTCTTAATAAAGGTTGTGGTGGTGGTGNACTTTGTTCTTAACTAACTTGGGGAAATCATGTTCTTAATAAAGGTTGTGGTGGTGGTGGATAAAAATGCGATGGAGAGAGCGAGCAATGTTTTAGCGTGTAGTTGTTAAGTTGGAGTGGAGAAGAAAACCAGACTGTGAGTATATGCTTATGATGATATAATGTGAAGAATCGATTGCCATGTGCTATTAGAGTACTGGGTTGCTTTGCAGTGCAATTTAATAGATTCACTTTTTTCTTGCCAAGTTATAATTCCACGATATTTATGTGTATAAATTTACGTAGTTGCTCTTTGGCAAAAGCGCCGACGTTTATGTAGCTAGTAGTTATGTGAGTAGCTAATACCCATGAAATATTTTTTAATCACACTTTCACTGAATAATCTTCAAGTTTACCCAGCGATGTGTTTGCAATGTATCTACATTATTGTCAACCTTCAAACAAAATTCTGCGCCAAATTATCATTTGCACAGACTCGCTCTTTGTACTATTTGACACTTTTGCCATTTGGTAAAGTCGGTTCGCTGGTAAGCAAAACAAATTGAAGGACCAGTCTGGTAGATTTATTGTCAACGATTCCAAGACAAAAATTCAAATATTTATTTCGTGCTCATCCTGTAATTTTGAACACGACCACATTTAACCAGAATCCAGTTTAAATTAGCAACTCGAGTTTGTGTTCGTTAGCGTTGTGTAAGGATCTCTAAAAAGTCAACTTCACTTATTACATTTAAATTTTAATGCTAGATGGGTTATGTAGAGATATAATTAAAAATGTAGTTTATAAAAATACTTTTAATAGATCTATCCTATCACGGATTATACTTATAAATTGATTTGCATGTAAAAATGTAAATACATAAGTATAACAATTTTATTAGTAGTTGCTTCTTCAAGAAGTATGCTGGATTGCGTGTCCTCGAGCACCCATCAATTTTATTGTTCTTCTATAGTGATTTATATAGATTTGCGTTTCAGCTGTGTCAGCAAGTGGAGTCTGCCTGTCAACATTAATTTACTGTTATCATGAAATCTACTTGTCATTCCGGCCATTTAATCCAGAATGCATAATTGCAAAAAATGCAATCGTAGCACAAACAACAAGTATATACTAGTATAACCTTACGTATGGATTTTTTGTTGTATCGAGTGTGCTTTAAAGGTGTGCTCAGAATGATTTCCCCAGAAACTCATTCAAATTGATGGATGTACGTAACAGGAATGCTCATTGGGAAATCGAGTAATGACCAGAAGACAGAACTCTACTGCTATTTTTTTTAGTGTTTGGAATAATTGCCCAGCACTAATAATGAATGTCTTTTAGTGTTGATTAAAGGCAGTTATTAGTACAAGGTAACTGGCAAACAGATAATATTTTATTGTTAGCGAAACGGAATGCACAGGACTTGTTTTTGAATACATAATAATGTTCGCATAGACAAGACAGCAGTTCTTAAGATAGTCAAGAAAGAAAGAGCCGACTTGCTACTTCTCTGTGATGTGAGTGAGTAAGATGTGTTGAGATAACAATTTATTGTTTCAAATTTTAATTTCAAATTAAACCCTCACGTTTTACTACCACTAGTCAACAGTCTTCTTTCCACTTAATCAGCTTACAGCTCGCAATCACACACGTAATCTACTATAACCAGAACTTTTCCTCTTTGATTTTAATCACAGTTTTACCACAAAAGACTGACAAGAAGTTTGCAAACAATTTAGATGGGCACGATTTCTCACTTTTACTTAAAACTCTACTTTTTCCACATTTTTGCAAACAACGAAATTCAATGTATCTAATTGCATGTTTAGTTTAAAATGTTACCAATTGATTTATTAATCTGTGGTAGTTTTTTACAACGCGACATTCCTCACTATCCTGAATGTCTACGTGAATTTTACCTTACTTTCCTATTTCAAGTAGTTTTCTAATTATTTTGGTACAGCGCCATCAGATGGATTAATATTGTTTAGACAAAATGTCCAAATTAATACTACTAAACAGATTCAACTGGGACAAAGGGAGATTTGCATTACGTCTTTGACTCATGATCATTTTGAGTTGAAGTTCGTATAATACGGCAGGTAAAAATCAAATTGTATATGCACGATCGGTAAGTATATTTATTATAGTGAAGGACGGTTTGATCTACACTTGAATTCCTTCAACAGTACTGTTGTATTGACGACAATAATTATTGTGGCAACACTCTAAATTGCAAAACGGACCTGAATTGCACTGAGTGAGTGAGTGAGCTCATTATTGAATGTGAGATTATATCTATAGTTGTAACGATTGTGCAGCGTTGTTTAGAAAGAGAGAAAATACCACATCAATTGCATGCAATGGGATTTAGTATTCCCTTACCACTTTACTTTTATTACGGACATTCATACATTTTTACATGGTGTATCTTCTATTAAATTAGCCTCTTAAAAACCTAGAAGTCTCAGATAAGAAAAGTACAAGTTTTACTCAGTTTTTTACGAGAAACTCGTAATATACCCACAGCCACTCTGAAAATTTTCTGTAGTAGTAGTAGTAGTGGACCAAGAGCGAACTGCCACGGCTTTACATGCACAGTCAATAAGCAGTAACAGTAAGTAAGCAAAGGAAAGCAAGGCATTGAATTGAATCAACCGTGATCATGATTACGTAGAGATAGTACACATAAAATGTAAGTAGATGAGCAGAGGTTAGATTTTAGGTAGGGAGGTGAGTTGTCTCCTCTTGTCTAGTGTGATCTGCTCATGTCTTTGCGTGCTGTTGCCTGTTTGCTTACGTTATGGGAGCATCTAAGCTACAAAAGCAAGCCAACCAACCGTATAGCAAGCATCGTATGCACACAAAAGTAAAATTATACGTATAGCTATAACAGAGAGACAGAAACGATACGTTTGCTTGGCAATGACTTCTTAAGGATCGTCATAGCAGAGCAATAATCCGTGATTACAACCTGATATCAGCGTCAACTAAATGGGCATTGGGAGAAAATTTAGGAGACACTCGCTACGCAATGGGACACCAGTTGAAATTGCAAGGTGGGAGCGTATTAAATTATTTTAATGGACACATGTGTCCTCCTTTACTTACTTACGACGGGCAGTCGAGAACTCGAGATTCAACGGACAACGTATACCTTCACGATTATATTTCTAGTAGATGCTTATAATACTTATACATATACGAGAACCCAAAATCCATTCACTACCTTGTATCATCCCGTATCTTACAGTATTTACCTTCCATTATACAAATCTTCTTATGTAGATACGTGATATAAAAGTATCAATTCAACTTGCTTCACTGTGAGCACTTATCGCCGCGTTAATCTAACTCGTACATAACCTCGTACAGCAGTTGAATTCTACTCTCCTCATTTTAGCCATTACACCTCTACTACTGCTTATGTACTATACTACAATATGTACAGAATAATCGTACAGGCATTTTTTAAATAAATATATTCAGGGTCCTTCAAAATTATCGACATGTGAGCAGTAGTCTTTGAACTTCTCTACTTGTGGCTATGCGTTTAGTGTGACAACAGAAGTGACAGAGATTCGTGACGATAAAAATGTACGTATCCCCCAAGCCCTGTATGATTAGTAAACATATCCATAATATAATTTAATAGCCATAAATAATAATGCCGATAGAAGACAAGCGAGCAAAACGAGTTGTCGTGTTGTCGCTTGCGCCTTTTAACTTAATCACTGCGATTTCTTCCTGATTGTCCTTTAACACTTGCTTCTGTGTGTATATATTCTCGTCGGGTCTGTCTGTTCCCCTTTGCTCTCATGCGATTCTAAATTGTTATGATTATTACCACTGCTGCTTGTAGGACAGGACTTTTGCCGTGTTGCATCAATTGACAAGGTTCAGACTCAAATCTCTCAACATTGACATGGACGTGCAAAGAACAGTGTTAAATTCTTTCGCCAACTCTAATTCATTTGAGCAGCATTAATAAATTCCTTAGTAACTTGCTTAGAGCCACTTCTAATACTATAGACACTTTTTGCAGAGATATTGGTTGTTGTTGGGAGACGACTGACTAATAGATTTAGTTCGAGCGCTGAATCGTAGTTGCATCGTGTTTGTGGGACTGTAGAGGGGCTCTTAGAATGAATGTGACTGCCAAGATCCACTTGTTGGTTAATTAGATATGATAGTTTCTGACTTTAATGCCGACTCACTTGCTATTACAGTAAACCCTATGCACTACTATAACAGCAAAGAGGGAGAATACCATGGATTAAGTATCGTCTCTTTTTATAGGAGGCTGGAGGCTTAAGTCATACATTTACCCTGGTAGTAATCTAGTAATGTGTACTATGTGAAGGTATGTTCTTGTGCACAGTCTGTATAACGTGCTTACTGTAGGTAATTGTTATCATCGTCGTTTCTTTTCATTATTCTTAGTTGAGTCGTATTATGCAGTAAGTGAAAAGATAAAATGTGGCTTATGATGCAGTGATCTGAGAGGAGAATAGCCTGGATATCGCATGGGTCGTATATAGTATACGTTGAGAGGAGGAAACGTGTTGTTTTTCGACTGAGTGCAATTTTTCATTTTTATGAAGGCTCAAAGGAGAGCATTGAGTGGCAATCGTATATGTGCAGAAACCTTCAGTAGGCGTTCCAACCAGATAAATTTTAATTTGTTAACTTAAAGAGACAATCATTTTTCCTGTAAAAGTTTTTTAAGGGAGCCAGTCACGATTCCAGATTTTCTATTGAGCAGAGCATCTTGACTTGACTCACTTGAATGCGATGCTTTGCTTTTTAACTCGCCAACTAAAACATTCCACGGTGCAGCTTGTACTCTTATATTTTACAGAAACTCATTCACTCATGCACCAAGTAAATCGACTGCACACATGCATACATAGACAGCAGTTTCTTGTCCTGCTTGCCTGCTATCTGGCTTGAATTTCTGTCGAGCTCCTCTTAATATTCATTTAACTTACCTGTGCACCTTACCTGCACTCTGTGCTATGTATATATGGACGGTAGAGATTAGTAGTTGATTTCCCTAAAGATCTGTATATTTTCCACAGATTATTAACTAAACCGTACTCAAACTGCTAATGCTTGCAAAACATGAGCACAGACGACACATCGTGGGTATGCAATGCATCCTTCCGTGCCAATCAAACCTCTTTTCAAATAAACGCACAGGACCAATCTATCTAGTGGTGCATATGCGTCGCGTCCCCTTCTTATGTACAGGATACTTATTCATACAGTACGCGAGCAGGTAATGAAACATTAAATGAAATCATAATATACATAGAAGACATATAAAAACAGTTTAGCTTACGATAAATGATCTCTCCCTCTCTCTCCCGTCTTGCATGCATTTTTTCCTCTTTCGTCTGTTCTCTTAAAACCCATCTGTATCTATAGCACGATATATACATACATAATATATTATGCTTTTCTTGGGAATGCAGATGAAGATGAGTTGAACAAGAAATGAAATCATAGAACACCTAGACAAGCACAGCCACACCACACAGCCATCCCAAGGAGTCGTAGTAGTAAAAGAAAGTTCATGCATATGAGCTAGTAGTGTGGTGGTGGTAGTGAGTGAATAGACACACACACACACACACACAGGAAAAGGATCGGTCGACTGGCAGGTTAGGCCACACTACCTACCTCTATAGATATTCCACTAGAGGAGATCAGACCAGCCCACCTGTCTCACAGAATTCATAACGCTCCTACTCTGAAAAGTACTCCTCTCGTGTAGAATACAGACACTCGACGATGCACACTCAACTATGTAGTATCGTGTACTTGTGTGTACTCTAGTCTGGCCTTTTTTCTGTCTGTTCCCACGGCCATAAAAATCCAAATATTTCGCCTTCTGAAACTGTAACACTTTACTGGTGAGCTTTCCATTCTTCTGACTAATTCAATGTAATACAAAGTTAGTTTACTATATCTGCTCTTCCTTTACACTTATTCTTGGTGGAGATTACATATTTTGTGTATTTGGGATACGAGATACAATAAAATACTGCAGTATACATTTTGAGACGTGTTTTAATGTGAAATGAGTCACAAGAATGACGCAGTTTATATTTGTAGGCTTGAAATGGACTCTTTTCATTTCATTTTTGTGGCTGTAGAAGTAGACTAGCTTAAGAGTGAAGTTAGAAGGAAGAAGGAAAGGAAAGCACCCACTGACCGGTCCTATTACCAAAACCCGCTGAGTCAAATTTATCCCCCTAATTCCATTCTGACTGACTCTCATCTCAGCTACGTGAGTTTAACATTAAAGCACGCTCTAATCAACCGATCACACTCCCAACAACACATTACATTGCATTTTTATATATAGTTATAGTTATGGAGCGCTCTTACATTTCATTTTCATTGCTCTGCGCTCTTCTCCTGTCCTCATCTCTGGCTCTGCCTTTGTCTTCCTTACAGAGCTCACTGTTGTCTAAGCAGGCAGACCAGAGAGCACACGAAAAGGAAAACGTAGCCCAATATATTAGCTTTGCCATGCATATCGTAATAAAATCAAGTCGACTTTTTCCCAACAATGCAATTCACAGAAATAACTACATTTCTACAACACGAGGAAAATTGTACTACATACAATAAGTGTCAGCAGGTATACAGATTCCCTTTCTCCCATGCTTCGTGTTTATCTTTAGCCATTACATGCATACCTTTGATTTAGATGGAAGGAATCCTCATCTAGTTCTCACCTGGGTGTATCATAAACGATACAAATATGACCCGTTCGTTTGTTCAAATTGCTCTGCTTTTCTTAAATGCCTTTGCAACATTTTCAGTCGGCTACAACCAACGAATAGACTAGACTTGTTACTATTTATGTTCCGAGCAGCTTTTATGTGTATACGAGTTTGTGTACTGAGAACCCATTCAATTATTGTACAGAGTTGGTGGGGCAGCATGATTTCGACAAACTCAGAAGAACTTATGTGCATATTTTCACATAAAAACCAATTTTATGACTTTCTTTAGAAGCCAAACTGATTTTATAGAAGTTATTGCCAAGCGGACTTTTTGTCTCTGAATTTTATCTGTTTTTCTATACATCTACATTATATAAGAATACAAAGTTCAACTACCAGCGTTCACGTTTCTTTGCACAATTTGGTACCTTATTTAAATATGTAACCCGACTTCATATTGCAATTTTGAAAGCCCTAAAATTATCTATAATTCATTAACGATATGTTTTTTAACGTCAAAATGTTTATCTCCCGGATTTAAAATTAACTATTTGTTTTATTAAATAGGTATTCAATAGAGCTGTGTAGGAAGTTGCATTTTCCTTGACTTTTTAGGTGTAAAATTATTTAATGTGTTTGGTAGACTGTTCATAACAGCCAATTTATTTGTGCTTCAATTTTGATAAGCACCTCTCCGTTCTAATTTTGCACACAACCATACAAATGAATATTTCAAGCATAGCTGTAATGACGTGCATGCATCCGAAATGGATTTTGCTTCTAAGCTCTTTATATATATTAAAGATGTAATTACAGAGAAGTAATTAAGAGAAAAAGCGCTCTTTCTATTTGTTTAGGGGATGACGCAAGCCAGGATCTAATTAATATGCATTTTCTAATTTCATTTAATAATTTGATTTGAAGTCATCTCAATAAATCACTGTTTACTCATTTACATCCATTCAAAGTGAGCGCAGGGCTGTGTGTCTGTGGAATCTGTTGGTAAACTGCACGATTAGGCATGTCTGTTTACTTAGCATGTAAAGTAGGCATCTTTATAGATTAAGGTAGTTGCAACTTATATACGACGTACTGACAATGAATTGATGCAAGCGTACCTGCCTATTATTCAATTAATTCAGCTGCCATTCCAATGATAAATGTGTCGACCCGTTGCCTCTTTCAACAACATGACCTTCCCTTCAGCCGAATGTATGTTTTATCTCCGCTCAACTCTGCTCAGGTACTCTACCGTAGTGAACTCGATGGCGACGTGATGATTAAGTACTTCACTTCATTTTAGTACCAACTAACAATGCATAATCACCCAATTCATTCTTTTTGCCAATGAATAGCCATGCAAGAGAAACAGTCAATACTGCACACAGTTAATATTCCATCCAGATAGATGAGACTCCTGGTGCAAGGACTGCTCAGACGTGTTCTTTAAAGTTCTATTATTCAATGCAGCACTTTCTGAAAAGGTGGAAATGCTAATGGCTAATTAAAGCTATACTAATTATTATCGATGGCTCTTTAAAGATAAATAATTAGCAGAAATTTTATTCACAAGATGAGAGAATAATTGAAAAGAAACTGGCCAGAAGAATCTTTAGCACGATTGATGTGAATACTAACAATGAGAGAAATGAGCACGAAAACAGCAGATAAATAAAAGGATGGGCGAAAGGAAAACTGGAATTAAAAGAAATGAGATAGGAATCGAAATTCACGTTATTATTATTGTATTTCCCTATTAAATACTCTATGCGTGCATACATACACATATCTACATACTAAAAACATTTTTACCTACTGCGGAGGCTGCAGAGTTGTACTTATTACCAGTCTCACGACAACTCTTGGTGATATTACCACAGGCCCTTTGCTCACTGTAGAATGTATACTGTCTGTTATTACAAGGCGTGTAAAAAGTGAGTCCTTGTAGTGGTCTACAAGAAGGTACTATGCATCAGAATGCGACTCTATTTAGTTCCTTACTAGGTGAGATGTTTTTGGTGTGCAAAGACGAAGAACAAAAAGAAACACCAAATCATGTTTCGAGAATTTCGCAAGACAGAGAGCACAAGAAGAAGATGAGACTCTGTGAAGTGAATTACATTTACTGCAGGAGAGAAGGACACATAATAGTAGAGAGAGAAATACTTTAGATTTTAAAGGATGAGAGCTTGGTAATGTAATTCATTGTAAAAATCTTCTCTGTGTGTACAATTTACAAGACAAGACAAGGTGAGGTAGAATTGGAAATGAGATGAGCGAATGAATATGAAGTGGGGTGAATGAAGTAAAGTCTGAATAGTCTTCTGACTAAGGTTGAAACAATATTTCATTCTGATTTATTTCTAGATTTATGAGTACATACATCTACATACAGACAAACATGCGTTCTTCATATTATGCACATAATAGAACTACATAAACTATCACAAAAGAATACATTTTCAATATTGTGCTGTGCTGTACACCAGACTACATGACCAACAGTCAAGAAAGACAATCACGGACAGCAGTACATAAGACAACACAAGATGCATGTGTACCCATAGGTCATATTCTCGCATTTTATTAAAGCTGAATCACACACAGGGAGAAAAATGTAATATCTATCAGGAATCTAATGTTGCACAGCAGAAAAGTGAAAGAGCATCTCATCCTTAAATTTTTATAAGACAGAATTTTGCTTCTTTTGCTTTGCGTGCGCTTGGTATTTCTGCGTCCAATTGGATAAGGCTATCGTTGTATGCACCTTATATTAAATATGTATGAATTGATTACGCATATATTGTGAGTTAAAATCTGTTGAACTATTAACTCTGTTAAAATTTCGTTAAAATTGTATTACGAAAACAACGTGTTGCTGCTAAAACGATTATAAAGATATTTAAAATTAAACAAGCATAGCTCAAATTCCATTTTATAAATTTATAAGAATTTAGTTTGTGTACATTGTAAAAACAGTACAGATACATTCTTGTAATTATCAATTGACTGCATCTCAAAATGTGCTCTGGTAACAAAATGTAAACCTATACAAATATAAAAGAAGTCTGCTTGGAAAGATGATGAAAGCAAAAGTTAATCTAAGTACTACATATACATATATATCATGATGTTAAAGATACAAAATAAGTAGTTGGAGGCGCTCATGTAAGAACATTAAATATATTACTGTCTTTGTCTGCACTTTGTATCGTCCACGTACACTTTTAGACACAAAACAAAAGTATGCAATGGGAAGAAATGCCCGAGGCGTGCGATAACTTATGTTGTAAATTGTTCAGTTGTAAAATAATGCATAGTGATTCTTGCATGGAGTGTAAAGTGTCCATATTTGCACTTATTCACTGTTCATGCCATTTCTATTTCATGTGAGGCTGTTCTTGAGGTGTCTGTCTTCTCATTGCATTACAGTACTGTTCCACTAAAAAGCTCAGAGAAATAAATAAAACGATAACGACCCAAGATGTCTATCTTCGTGGATAGGCTCCACTGTCTTAAGGCAAAAATAGTAATGCTAATGGTTTTACTGCATCTTTGAGGTGTTGCTTCAATTAATAATTGTCTCGGTTGAGTTGAATTATAACACTAATGTTCTTTCTTGATAGCTGTAAATTGATTTGATAATCGCTGTTTAAAAAGCAATTCAGATATCTGATCGTTCACATTTTACTCCTTCTAAAATTAAATTTAATCTGTATTGAATATATAAATAATCATTTTTGTTGAATTACAACTTCCATTTGTAGTTGTCAAAGTACGACAAAGGGTGCTTTCAAAAAGGTCGTTAAGTGGGCTCACATAAAAATTGAATTGCGGGAGGGGGAGGGGTATTTGATTTTTGTTATCCTAACTTGTAGACTCGCTAAGTTGTGCAACAAATATTTGTGTAAGCAATGCAATTTTTTTTACTTTTGGACCTTGCTTTTCGGACAGAGGAGGGAGGGTGTCTAAAAACGTGATTTTAAGGATGCCCTTCGTGAACGGTCCCAAAACCATCAATTATTTGTACATAGTTCATGAATACATTCACTCTGAATGTAACATTAATTTTGTACAATGTAGGTTTATTCGGTACTTCCTCCAAGTTTGTTTTAAGACAAACAATTTATTGATTTTTTTAATAGTTTGCAACAATTGTCGGTTTTTCCTGTTTTCGCAATTCAAATCGGTGTTCCCGAAAACCGAATCCTACCATAATCTATATGAACACTACATTTTATGTTACCATGAACGAATATGAATGCAAACAGCAAATGTCTATATGAATTTACTGCAACACATTTGGACATTGGTACCCCACATTTCCCGAAAGTTCGAATTTTTCAGAATTTAATTTGACTCACTTTCATATTTTTTTACGTACACGATTTGCTCCCGCGACTACGGGTGCAGGACTAGTTCAAGACTCCAATAATTGCCAAAGACAGGTGTGATGTGACCAAGGACCGTACATAAAATCGATTTATAGATTACATAAATACTTTTACGCATACGCACAAAACCAATTACTCTGCTTGCTGTTTATATATAATGTTTATAATTAAATGCTGTTTATCAGCAGCATAAATACATCTACATAATGTATTATTGCATTTATCTAATAGTTAAAAATAAGTTCTTTGACGGTTTCACTACACATATTCTATGTAGGGTCATTCAACTTATTGTTAGACACCTTTGTGCAACTGACAATAATAAGTGTGAATTAAAACAAATCTCATATTGATCTCAAAGGATGCATATCTTCAAGTACATGCGAGTCTGTCCATTTCAGAACTTTCATCGCAGTCGTCCAGCATCTTGAACTCATCTCGTTCATTTGATGAAGCTAAAGTAGCTTTGTGCATGTACGTAACCCATTTTTCGTGTATATTCTGCATAACTGCCATAAATAATAACAAAGATGTCAATTCGCAGTACAAATAGATTACTATTTCAAAAAGTGAAATAATTTCAACTAAAGCAAATGGAATGTGCATGCATCAGCTAAGTGTATGATTATTAAATGTTTTCCCACAACATGAAAATGAAAATGCAATTTAACCATTGATGTTGGTTGACCACATATGAAAATTATGGCTTGAATAATAATAATGTTGTTGAACGATTGCGCGGACAAACTGAATCAAGTCAGGAGCAAACTAATGAAAAGTAATTCATTTTCCATGAGACGCAATTCATAAATAACCGTCAAAGGTTGACTGAACATCGCACAATAAAGGAAGGAGAGATGTCTTATTAATAAAAAGGACGCAACAAGTCATTAGATGCAGATTGTAAGGAGACGAAAGTGAAAATCGTATGTACATATAAGTAAGCTCAGCCGGTCGAAGGTGTCTATAATCTTTGGTAGTAGGGAGCACAGTCTGTCTCTTTGCGGAGTGTTCAACCGTAGAAAAAGTCAAGCCATATCGGCTCACAAAATTGTATACGAACGAAGCAACAGAGCAATCGTACATTTGACAAACAAACTGTACGATTATGAATGTGAACTAAAGTGAAGGCTTGAGGGTTGGATTCTTCAATTTGATTCAATTCAATTCAACCAGTTCAGCTCAGCGAAATGAAATGGGTAAAAACGAAGCAAATGCATCTTGTCTTGTTATTTTCTTATTATGTACATACTGCTGTGTTTAAATACAGTGCTTCCCCAACCCCACCGGGAACATACATACATACATACACAATGTACTAACTGAAGTTTGTCGCCTTCATTTTATCCGTTTCTTCTGTATCGCTTCCTTTTAAGCTCGGCTCCTAATCGTGAGCAAGGATTTTCTGGTCGGCTTGGATTATAATCAGACTAGTAAGTAAGTTGAGTAAAGAGAGAATTACTTTGTGGTCTGGTCTCGTTTGGTCAGCATTTACAATACGTACCCACAAAGATTATGTAGGAGAAGGAAGGATCGACTAAAGCCTTTCCGTTACGAACCATGTTTTTTAGTAAAATATCGTTTCCTATAGTATATTCAAGCAATCCACAGCGTAAAATTACAGATACAATAAATACTCTCTTTGACAATTTTAATCTAATTTATATTAGGGGACAAAATTTATATTGAGACAATCTGTCTAAAATGGTAACCTGGTAATTAAGTAATTGCAAGCCAATACTATTAGATATATTAAAAAGCATTGTAAGTCTTTAATATACATAATATAATGAAGCGTAGTTTTATGGAGAATGAGGAATGTTCAAGGGTGATTTTAACTGCAATTAATCACAATAAAAAAATTTGTTAATGGTAAAAAGAGTTTTGATTTTTTTCATATTAAATACAAAATATTTGGTGTTTTAATTTTTGTATATATGTAGATACGCAACAGTTGTCTTAAAATTCGATCAAGGTTTTGACTCGGTTGCACATCTATAATAATACTATAGCAGACTAGCCTCTAATTTCTTTACAGTTTCCTTTTATTATTTGGCAGTGTCGCTCTTCTTTTGAAAGCTCTTTCTTTTATCCATGCATCGTATCCATATAGCAGTCCAATCTAGGAAGGTAGAAAGGTTGTCTTATACAATAATTACTAACAATGAGCTAGCTGACAACGCGGAGGATAAAATTTAATAGTAATAAGGGCGAAATAATGGGAAATACCAGAGCCGTCTCGCACCTTCCTCTACATAAAATCGAATGAGCGAACTAATGAGGAATTTGAGTTGAGCTGATAATAAAAGACTACATGGAAAACAAAGAGTCGAGAGGAGAGGAGATGAGATGAGTCGAGAGTCTGCTGCAATCCATTCAAGTCTAGACTGATAGACCCGAATATTATGTTTGATTATATAATTTAATAAACACATTTTTGCATATTATTTTCGTAGATGATGAGTTCGTTGGTGTGCTCAGAATCAAGTGCTCCGACTCAATGTATGTAGTGAGGTATATTAAAAATTCGTCTTCGCCTTATGTAAAGTGCTCGTGCATTGTTAGTAGTTGGGATGATCTGGAGCTATCCGTCGTCTGACTCCAAACATCAATGCTTAGACACTGTAAGCATGCATGCACCCAATAATGTAGAGAGAAAAGAAAATTTTCAGTAAAAAATTAACAGAGATTTCAGTTCAGAATATTAAAAAAAAAAGTTGAATGAAATGAATGTTGATGTATATGTACATGCGATGGATGGATGGATGAGTTTTCCTTCGAATAAAGCAGAACACTTACGCATTAAGCATTATAGGCATTAAAATCATATTATAGGATTGACTGTGTCCGTTTTAAAAGTTGTAGGAGAAGGAGCGAGCCAGCAACATAGAGGAGGCACAGAGAGAGCATGACATGAGGCTGAAAGAGTTAAAGCTAAAGGATTCTAATTTGAAGGAACTAGAGTTGAATAAGATGAGAGGAGAGCAAAGTAAAGTAGAGTTTAAGAGAAATTGTGGATCAGGATAATAAAGCCGGCCATGCGAAAAATGTCGGAGCACCTGTAATAACAATAATAAGGAAATAATTGGTGTATAATTTAGCAATGGTTGCTCGCGCCCGAAAATTTTAATCCACATAGTCCGTCAAATCACGATTTCTCGTCGGCACATCACGAGCACCGCGAAAACTGCCTCTGCCTTCGTCTTGCCAGTGATACGACATGATATCATAGGATATTACCTACTACTACAGAATACATAGCCTACACACTTGAAAAGTCATACACCTACAATACTGTGATGTAAGTGCACAGAGAGTGCAGCCTCACTATACAGTAAAGGAAACGAAAGCAGCTTCAGTAAACCTGTAGCACGGTCAGTCGATGAGTCCAGAAGAGAGTCAGTCAGACATCAAAGAATTATCAAAGCTTCAAAGTGTTCCACGCCGCATCAACACACTCAAAACATAACAACAATCAAATCAGCTCACTCACTCATGATGATCAGCTCATGTCAAGTCCAGTCAAGTCAACGGGTTGACTACAGACACAGAATGTGTAGGACGAGATGCTCTACACTGTATACTGTATATACAAAGTACATATTACTATGTACTTACTTACAGGACAGGTACGTGGTAACGATGACTCCTCTACTCATCTCATATCTCCCTAATGGCTATACCCACACATCACATAACCAGTTCGTACTCTGTGCACATGTATTACACGTATGTATTTAGTAGTGAGTGTATGGTCCATTGCAGCTCTCAATAATCTAGCCATTTGATGGTTTTAATGTGCATCTCTGCTTTACTTGACTTGATTTCGGTTTCCCTTTACCTAAAAGTTAAAGTGTCTGCTAAAGTGGAGCTGAATTGGAATTGAATGAAGCGGAATGCATCCATTACATATAGCACATTAGAGATTGTATATGTATGGTAACGTTCAATTCAGCATCGCATCGCCCATCGTCCATCGTCGTGCTATTCCCTCGACGCGCACTCAACGTGGAGAGAATGTCTTTCGGATGAGAACCAGAAGATGAAAGATGTATAATAAAAAATCAAATTAGCCTAAGATCATCCTTCCAATCATCCCTTCACCTTGTAATCATCCACACTTTAACGGAATCGACACAATTTTCCGCCACTTCTATACCAGTGTACCTACGAACGATAAGATATTTACCTGGCCACCAAATATCATATTAAACTACATGTATAATATTTACTACATGTATGCATGCATACGGTCTAGCACAACGCAACGACGCATTGATACATAACTTGAACTTGAACGATCTTTTAGTTTCCATCATGTACCTTCATTAATATTGTACATTATAATATCGCAATTTTTTCTACAGATCTTTGCTCTATTCCTTAATATTCCTCTCTATATTCTAATGTGCACATATAACGCTTTATTTAGTATACATGCACAGCACAGTGTGCAGGATATTAATCTGCTGTGAGGCTTACGCTCGTTCCGCACTCAATACATCCTTGTTGTGCTATTGTGTTCCTTTCTTTCATCTTACAGTAAGCCTCTTCATCTTTACCCCCTGAATATTTCTACTCAAATTTCTTTCTCTTTGTCGCAACGTGGTAGTAGTATGCATGTAGTACTAAACCTCAGAGTACTGTGCTGTGAAGCTGGGAATGTGCAACTTTGTTGCAATATGTATTTAGCCGGTAAAGCACCACTTAGACTGAAGTTAAGCGTGTGACTATGAAAGTTGAGTGCTGTCATGTCAAGACAAGAGAGCGTTTCTTTTCCCCACTTGTTTAGTTCAGTTGACCCCTGCTGGGGCTGAAACAATGAATTTATGTCTCATCAGATCCATAGAATGCCGCTCATCATCGTTCACAAAGCTTTACGCAGATTTTCACCCAATAATTAGCAACTATTTCATTGTTCTACATGACTCACGATTTCCCTGGCTGCTTTTGTGATTTTCAGAGAGAGGGATGATTGAGCTGTAGATGAGACTTGAGAGAATCTTCGGGAGAGGAGCTAGCAAATAGAGCAATTAACACTGTAAATAGGCTGTTCCATACAATGTCTCCTAAAGTACCTAAATATTTGACATTGTAACTAATTTTGAATAGACTTTTTCTCATTCACTTGCCCAGTTGCCTGATTAGCTAAGTCTGTTTACTTTCTCGTCTAAACAAGTGATCGCCGGCTCACGGTCAAAAGAGCGCAGGGTTTTTAATTTATATTTTCTAGCCTATTTTCTCTTGACCTTAATCTATTAAGAAGTATTATAGTACCTACTGTAAAATGATATTGTATTTAAATTAAAAATTTCCCGTCTCCCTTTGAAAACGTTATAATGTGTTCACTTCACAGTTGGCATGTCGTTTTTGAAAGATACTTAATTATTTCTAGTAGTTGCCGGTCATTTGAAAAAAGTCAGTGACTGGAATGACGGCGAGCGTAGCGAAATATGATTGAATTATTTACATTAACCTTTCATTCATTCTGTTGGAAAATGATTGAATAGAGTCCTTAAGCGCTTGAAAAATGAAATGCCCGTAATATAATAATGTGTGACGACGAAGCGAAAGCTTAATGCACTTTAATATGACACTGCACTCAGATTAATAGTGGGCTCGAATGAAATTTCACGTACTACTACATAATATACATATGTACCTAAAATACGCATCGAACTCACACAATACAAACTACAGAAAATAGGCAGTATACCTTTATTACATGTTGATATGTATATGAGCAATATCATTTCAATTTGCCAAAGATTCCCCCTTTGGTACTGTCTCTCAAACGTCAGAGCCCATACCTACATACTTTCATATACATAGAAATAACAGACTGATTTCATTTTGCATTCGAGTTAGTCCAAATTAGTTCTGCTCAGCAAAAAATCCAATTCTCCACTAAAGACAGGAGCAAGAGCAAAAAATTAGTTTGAATCCTGCCGAAGAAAAATTGTTTGATAAGTGCCTACAGATAAACCGTAAAATATTGTTATTCCTATATACTGTATGCTGAACATGCAATTTACACGCTCATCTCGCATATTCTTACGTAGTATAAACCTAACATCGCATTCACAATTGAAACGTGAAATAGTGGGAGAGTGGATCATGAGAAGCCAAAAACCGCAGAGTTATCCATTTCTTTGATTTTCTCACGGAATCAGATGAAAATAATATTATGGAAGTGGAGGTGGCGTAAAATTAGTTCAATTCGGACAACAGAGCAATGCGAAGCAATGCATCCATTCACTGGCTTCTCCTTCACTTGCTTCTCTCTGTCTCTCTGAAGAAAAGTTTACTTGCAACTCTTTCTGTAGATACATATATACGGTAGTTTTTTTCCTTATCTTGGTTTGCTCATCGTCATCATCATCATCATCATCACATCACCGTAATCATCATACTCTCTTAAGGGCATCAGCGCGGAACAAAATAGGCCAATTGTCAGGCCAATTGTCGCCCAGCCGTTTAAAATCTTCAGACCTCAAAGTACACACGATCGTAGCATAAGATATGGAAAACTAAAGCAAAGGCTTTTGTCTCCCCATCAAACCAGACCACTTTACTTCAGTCAGTCAGTTTTCATTCATTTCTTTCTTCTCTCTCTCTCTCCTTCTCTCTAACAGATTCACAACCAAAAACTGTTCACATTTCATTCATTTACACAAATCCAAATCCTCTCTCTCACTCTCTTCCATATTCAAATATAATAAAAGGTAGAACAGTACAGTCAAGACTGTCAGCGTACATAAAGTGTGAACTAAAGCAAATCAAAGAAAGATACATTTCCCCAAAGCACTGATGTGTACTACAGTGTAAACGTGTAATAATATGTACTTGGCCATGCTTTACTTACGTTACTTCAATTTACTACGTAAAACCCTTTGAGCCTTTGATTCAGATTGAAATTCTACTCTGACTGAGTCCATTCATTCTGAAACCTCAACAATGATTGTACTCCAGCCGCCGCTGGCATCACTTATTATTATACTTTACTCACTCACACAAAAGCATCTCTTTTAGGTACTGCATGGTACTATTGGTAGTGAGTAGCACCAGATTTCCTCACATCTTGCCACAGTTACTTCACGTCACTTCATCTCTTCTCTCTCTCTCTCCGTGTTCCTTCAACCCTTTTAATGTTCAACGTTCTCCTTCCCACATATTATAAATATATACAACAGACAGAAAGAAAAAAGATTCGAATCCATTAAACTATTTGTCGGATTTGTCTACTCTCTCCGAGTACATAAAGGGTTTCTATTTCCATGCGGTAATACCTACTCACCAACTATGAATGAAATAAATGAATGAAAAAATTTAATCCACACGAGAAAAGGAAAGCAGAGCAAAAATCCAAAAAGCGATTTTAGAGTTTGCATTAAAACTTTTATATTGTTGCCGCAGATGACCTGACATCTGTATATTAGGTAGTATACAGTTTACAGCATAGTAGTATAGTGTGTTCTGTATAAATGTCAGTCTATTATAAATGTCAGTAAAATGTAAAGAGTTGCTAATAGTACATAGTACATGCATTAGCAGCAGTATCGTAATGGATGAACACTTTGACACAATGGATAGAGGAGATGCTTTGCACTTTGCCTTTGTGTGCTTCGGTGTTTGATGGCAGGGGGATATACACATTGCTTACGGTGTAACTTCAGCTCAGTTTAAAGTTGCTTGCCTTTGTGAGCAAATCCGACTAACTTACACTAATCTGTAATCCGTGAATGCCGCACAACTGTGCATCAGTTTATATACTGTCTAATTCACAGCAACTACTAATAGGCTCTATCCGTCCTTTGGCTAAAGGCTTTATAACCTGGATGTACACATTTTGCCTTGTGGACTATCATGCTCTTAACGATATGTCGATTTTCCTCCCCTTACTATTAACACATCTGTACTTATTATATACACTGCACTCAATTCCTGTATAAATGCATCACAAGATATCATTTATATTTGCTATAGGAAGAAAAGTGTGAAATTGTAATCTGGTAGTGTAAGTACACGCACACAGACTCATGTCGTTCTGTCTTGGATGTGTAATACACACTAATTCCCTGTGTGCAAGTATAGTACAGTAGAATAATGTCTGTAGCTTCAAAAGTCCGCACTTATTAAAGTGTACTACAGATACTGTGTGGTAATAGATAGTTATTTTTGTTGCCATGTATCACGACACAATATAAGGAATAGAGAAGCGCATAGAATGCAGTAGACGGCTTTCGTTTGAATGAGTGGGGACGTTGGCTCGGTTTTGGCTGATGCTCATTCGGTCGTGTCGCATAACATGAGGCTCAAATCTGTAAATTGCATTGTCAATTCACAATAATCGCCATGGATCACTGATTTCTTTTTCCCTCGCCTCTTTCAGTGCACAGAGACGAGCGAGTGAATTGAACTGCTTTGCTTTGGTCTCTTTTGAGGTCGAATTCGAATTGAGAGATGCGAAGATTCATATTTACGTCCTCATCGTACAGGACAGTGCACACACCAAGAAAAGTAGCTTTAATATAGATTCCTACATTATATTTGATTATTTCACCGCACTTCACTGTACATATAACGCATGATATAGGGATGGACATAGAGAATAGATGAAGAAGGAAGGACGATTGTGTATGTAGTATACAGCCATTGTAAAGTAAAGGTTCAGCCCTTCTACGGCTAATATCATAATAATATCGTCATCATCGCATCACACCTTTCGACAAACGTGCCATAACACAAGCATTGTGTCTCAAAATATTTACAGGTAGTACAACAGAGGAACCTACTTGGAAATCCTTTGAGCTTCAGTTTTATTTTGTCTTTCTACGCTTCTCCCACTGTGTGACTGTTGTGGAGCATATGAAAGCATTTGACCACGACTGTGTACAAATAAATAGAGATACATACAAACTTCATACACAGACTTTACAGACACAAGCATAAAGAGAAACACTCGTCAGTAGATCAGAATTATGGCCTGTACTGTGAAAGTTGAATGTTTTTACTTTATGAGAGCTCTGTGCCACAACTCAAGTCTGCATGCTATTATTTCATTCATTCCTCTTCTGTTTTTCTTCACCAATACTAATTAAGCAACTATTGAAAATATTATTCCATCTCAAGTATAATTTTCATTTACATACTCGTACAGTACACATAGCACTAGACGCGAATGTTTACAAGACACTTATCCTATTATGCCGCTTTGTGCAGAAAAAATGTAAATAAACGTTTTATTCCAATGGCCCTTTTTATCACAAAGCGACTTTCGGAAATGAATATTTACAAATTCTGTTGCAACACTACTCTTTGCGACTTTCGCGAGAAACTAACAATTAGTAGCTAAATATCCTGCAGACAATATATAGATAGCCATTTTATGGTAAATAAGCTTTGTGTGTGCTAGCCTCTCGATTATTATAACAGATGATGCAGGACATGCGATTGATGGATAGATGAATCAAAATGAAAGTTCTGTGAACCATAACAATGAGTTTGCGTCTATCAATAATCATATTACTAGGTATTTAGTTTCATTTGAATGCAAACCCATAGTACTTCTAATGAAGGCATAGTGCAAACAGAAAGGAAAGCTGGTTTGATTATTAAATCAGTTCCGAGTAGTACGACATTAGAACAGAAACATACAGAGGGATACGGATTACATCTAATAAGTCATGTCAATCGAAAAAGAAGTACAGATATAACATAGTCTATAACGTTCATACTATTGCAGATTAAAAATGTCTATATAGCATAATAACACGTGAGCAATCTTTTTAAAGAGAGAGAGAGAGAGAGAATTGTGTTGAGCGTAGTGAATATTGATAGGTTTAACATGTACACTGATAATAATGTAAGGGGATTTATGATTCTGAGTCTGATAGCTCATTGAATGGAATCCAATCGAATCGAATGCAGGCATATAGGCAGGGAAACTTTTTATAGTACGCAAAGCGAAACAACAATGCCCCAGTCAATCGGCGAGCACAGTAGAAGAATACAAGTGACTGACTGTGGACTGACTCCTACTACAAGGGCTAATATGCACTAACTATTTAAGCAGCAGCGTGCACATAAATAGAGTAGGTACAAATAGATTTGAACTCGGCACAAATAGCCTTATGTGGATGTAAATGTTCTCCATGTATTTGCCCAGAGAGCGAGAATGAGATAGAGAACACCCCGTGAGCACTGAGTCTGTGTGCTAATAGCTATATGTGCATAGTGGATGAAGGCAAGCCAATCATCAGAGCATGTAACAGCACAGTGTACACAACAATGTGTAATACAAAAGCCCATAACAGAGCAAAAAGATTAGTTAGAATGTTTTGCACTGACAATGAGCTCGAGGAGAATGTAAAAAAGCTGAGCGAGGCTGTACTGCTAGGAATAGATTCAAATAAAATGAGCCAATGTGAACGAGACTTTGTCTGGATTGGCTTGCTGCGTCCTGATCTGGGTTTGTCTTCGGAATATCAAATAAAAATATATAACTATAACGTTCTCTCTCTCTCTCTCTCTCATTGTCAGTCACTCAACTTGGCTGAGTGATTGTTGTGAACTCGAACGAGTGATGTTATTTGTACGTTGATGTGATAAGAGATGCTCTGCTCGCCGACTAGTAGAAGTCTATACGGTCTGGTAGTAGTAGAAAAGTAGCAGTGCGGAGATACATAGCTATTGGTAAATCATCGTTCATACAGCACGGACAGAAATCCTATTGTGTCTTGTGTACGATCTCATCATCGTAACAGAAGAGTAATAACTTTGAACTGCTGCACGTTTTAATGTAAATGTGCGTATACAAAGTGTACATATTAAGCTCTACTACAAATAAGCTGCACTGACTTGACTATCTTTTGTAGTTAGCAGAGTCAGTTCTTCAGTTCTTCATTGTAATGTTTAGTTTGGCAGTTTTGTTGGGTCCGAGACGAATCTTATGGACGTCACACAGACTCCTCCGTAGGACATGTAATACAAAGTTAGCATGCTAAACATAGACAAGCTAGTTGCAATTCGACTCTGTGCACTAAAATACATCATGTTTGTAAGACAATAAACGCTTTTTCAATTTCTGTGTCGAATTGCTTCATAAAATCTCTTCATATACAACATCGTCTACTTTGTATGTAGAATTCATAAGCTTGTGGTGGTAGTTATTATTGTATTAAAAGTAACGTAATGCTGCTAGAAGCAATTTACATATATGGCTCACACTCGTTTATTACCTATACATCTTAAGCACTGTTAAAGTAGACACATATGCATAACGTCCATGTACTTGATGTAAAGAACAGAAATAGGTGCTTGTTACTTATTAGATTGATTTTATGTATGTGTGTATCACTGTGTATCTATTTAGAATTTGTGTTCCTCAGAGACTTGTTGTACCTGAAAGGTGACAGGTGCAATTTAACGTTGCTGAAATCGAACTGCATTTCTTGTTTCGATCTTCCCTGTGATGATCCATCCGTAGATAGTGCTGACACTTTTACATTACACGTTATTTGATGTGTTGTGTACGATATGGTGCAAGAGGATGAGTTAAAATTGTAATTTGAAACTTCATATTGTATTACATATCAGTAGAAATTACATTTCAAGCATTACTACTCAACGGTTGGTGGCTATGCCACATTCATTAAAATAAATTTGAGTTTTGAGCTGAATGCAGTCAGCTTCAGTACAACTTCCAATTGAGGATTAGAGTAGAGAAACTGCTTATTTACTGAATTAATTTTAGCCTCATCAATCAATCAAGAATGGCACGCTATCATATTTCTATCCGTGATTGTTCCCAGCATTTTATTATATATTATCTTTCACGATGTGATTTTTCATGCTTTAGTACCATTCATTCATTCATGCCGATTCTCTGTAGTCCAGTCCACTTATGTTATCACTTCTACCACTAATATTTTACTCCACATGCAGTAAGTTGTATCTGTACATAATATATATGTCTATACGTACACATCTCAGTTTTCTTTTCTCCCACATCTTTGTCGTGCCATGTGAATGCCGTGCTCTAGCCTTTCTTTAATAATAGCCAATTTAAATCTTACAATGTGTTTAAGGCAAATTCTCAAATCATCGTCTGAATATGGTAAGCGATAATCTCTTTTTGTGAAAATGCATGTTGACTTTAGCACGTTTTTTGACTTTAAAGGAATGCAAACGAAACAATTTGCCTTCTCAATGAAACAATATCGGTTATGTAACTCATGCAGAGCCGGACAATGACGTAATATCATGGTGACTATACGCGTCTCTACAATAAAGGGATATCATCAGAAAACGTTTAGATTCATCTGGGAGACTTGGTAGATATAGACCTGCTACATATACTAAATAATACTATCATGAAAAGAACTAATCTAATTTATTATATTGACAGGTAGCAGACTTGGAGGGGGACAAGTGATGTGTTTCAAGTCTACTGCTCAGTGCGTGCCTATCACTACTGATGATACATCAGGATTACTATTGCATTGCACATGTGCGCGTCAAAATGAGGCAGTAATACTGAATGTTATGCAGTGGTGAGAAGGATGTTTTTTTATTGAATTGGGCCCTAATAAATCAAAGTAAGCTACGAACGATTAACGATAGCCGAAGCTGTAGACGGCACGTAATCCAATCTAGTCTGGCTGATAGTAGAAAGAAGTATAGAGTCAAGCCACGATATTATGAGGAGAAGCTGCGAAGTCAATTCAGCCATTAATATTTCAACTGTCCATCCATCCATGTGTATATTACTCTGAGTGTGTGTATGTAGTGTACGGTACTGTATGGCGCTGAAGGAGTGAGTGCATTGCATGCACATCCATCCATGGGGTACTTCACTCCTCTCTCTCTCTCTGTCAGTGAATTCACTATATGGAAAGAAATTCCTAAGAAATCCAATCCATCCATCCAAGTCATAATGTTGATGCAAATCAAATATCAGCAGCAGCAGGAGCGATCTGATGAACTCTTTCTGACTGGTGGTGGTAGCGAGAAATGAAATTGTAGCTGTATTTGAACTCATGTCTTGTCTTCAGTTACAGATAAGTAGGAGCTATTACGTATACTACTTTCCTCTATATTATAAACCATAAGTGCACACCAGCCAGAGAGAATCTTCTGATACTAAAACAAAAGAAAACCACTTTTTTGTGCAATATGTGTTTCTTATGTTGTTACGATGTGTTGTTTTATGTATTTACTTAAACCGACTTTTTCTTTGGCTTTGGCTCAGATGAATAAAAGAGGCGAAGAAGTAAACTCGACTGGATTCGTTCGTTGTTGGTTTGGTGGTAGGGAAGGTACTGTACTGTACGCTGGTTATGGGTATTGTCTCCTGGTATTAAATATATGGTTGTTGTATGCATAAATGCTTAGAACCTGTGCTCACTCACTTACACTTTGAAATATAGCTTCGCTAGTCTTAGTGGATAAGGAGAATTCCTTCAGTCAACACGAGGATTTTTGTAAGTAAATCAATAGTCACGGAATGGAGTGAGCTAAAGTTACATTATCTGCTGTATGTGTGTCTGTGTCTGTATAGCAGTATTTGTGATAATAAGAATGTGCAAGTAGTGCATTAGTATTTGTATAGCATTGGGTAAGTAAATTGGTAATACAAATACTGGAAACTGGTCTGTCGATGAGAACTGGCAAGAAGCAGAAGGGTTGAAATGTCTTTCTGCTCTGTACACAGTAATGGAATGGAACACAAGTCCTATACATGTTTGTACTCATAATCATTTATTTATGTATTTATCTTAGCAAGGTGGAAAAGAAGGATCCTGGTTTCCTTTCTACTTGTCCCAAGAAATAAAATTTTTAGTAGAACGCTCTCTATAAGGATTATTGTAGGAAAAAAATGAAGAATGTTTATGTGATATGTCAGCGAGTGCTGCGAGCGAGGGGTTTACTATTTTATTTGACCTAAGCCTGTGGCCGGCCGGCAAAGTATTTTTGCTATAAAGAATACACGACACTCTAGAGACCAGCGACAAGTGAAGTCATCTAGAGTCACAGTTATTCGTATTGGCATTGCGAACATTTTGTGTCCCACCTGCCACGACCGAGCAGAATTCTATGCAGGAATTCAATGAACTTTCCCCAGAAACAAAGGTTTCAGCTGATAAATCAGTCCCCTGAGACTTTAACGGCTAATCAACATATTTTTCTAATTAAGCTCAATATTTCTGTTCATTTGTTCTGTTGTTGTAGTCTGGTTTGGTTTTTGTTGTGGGCTTTTGAGTTTCTGTGTTTGAACTTTAAGGGAAAAGTTACCACGTCAAAAAGTCACACCAATGCATACATGCACATATATTAGATGCATTATTGTGCATAACATTGTGTGTACAGAGATTGTAAGTGTTGATTGCAAAAAAAACGCTGTTTGTCTACATAGTGTTGTTGCAAATTGGATTATCTGGTGCTTATTAGCCGAAAGCTCCTCCTTGGGAGGAACGTGAGCAAAAAGTTGATACGTTCGAGTATTGGACTAGATCATAAATATTTTGGGGCTGGCCGTGAAATGAAAAATTTATCGTAATAAATAATGGAAGTCGACACACTGATTTCAGCATGCTATAACTATGTCATTAGCTACAATATAATTTCCATATCAAAACCTACAAGAGTGAAAAAATAAAACTGACGTGACCACACACACTTTATCCGTTGCGTTTCAACATTAGACCCATTCACACTCTTCCTTTCTGAAGACGGAAGATTATTCTCTCCGTGTCGCTCTCAACCACTCGATGCATTATTCGTATGTAAATACAGTGTGGTAACAACTAGTCGGTACATGAAATGGGTTTAGCAGTCAAAAGTAAACATACAGTTTACGAAAAAATATATCTTTCGTGCACAGCACGTTCATGCACCTCACATGTGTGACTTCTATTGTACCTGCACTGATGATAACACGTTCGGATTATAATATTGAAGGACGTGCTTCGACAGATTTTCTTTCCGGAAGATTCGATAATTAGTACTCCCCGTCCTTTTGATGTTCACAGTTGGAGATGCTAATTGTAAGCAAGATTCGCCATTCGATACTGAATAATTATTTCCCTTTATATTTAATGATACCCAACCATACATTTTTAATGCTGGATCGCATCATGAAACTTTTTGAACATTAAACATGCATATTTTGTTGCAACTTCCCTCTAGCAAAATTTTTACACCTACTGATCCTATTATTCTAGATTCGACTCATGTATACTTTATAATATTCGCCAATGTGGATCCAGCAGGTGTTGTGAGAAAAAATAGGAGCAAATATATTATAGACCTGATTTCCACACATTTACAGATTTATTTGGTGTTTATTGGCTCGTTTTCTGGTTGAACTAAGCTGAACTGTGTGATTTTGTCGATCAACATGAAAATCAACCATCCATTTACGATACATCTGACTAGGTGTCTTTCTCATTAAGTATTATAATTATATTTTTTCTTACAAGTGTGGGTGAGTGAATTTAATTAAAAGTTGCACCACTACCAATACAACACTATTAAATATATCTTGTACACATGTGTAGATACACATGTCTAATAAAAGTACATACGTGTGTACGCTTGCAAGAACGCATGTTGCTAAATCAGTATGCAGAGTTTCTCTGGCAGATTTCAATAGTAAAAGCGAGATTATTTGATTTTGCCTTCGTCACACAATTATTTATGTACTTAAGCAACCAAATAAGTGCAACTAATGGGCGATGCATGTAAACAAGTGAAGGAGGCAGGTACACGCAGCCCAATGTTATAGGCTAAAGGCTAACTTTGTGGTTCTTCTTCTCTCTCTTATCGTCAGTCTGACTTCACTTGACAAGGTAGGTGAAGGAAATAAATGTCTTCTATTATACTCTATTGCTGTATAATGTTGTGGTTGCTTCTACTTTTTATTTTTTGGCTCCTGGCGATTGTTGGCACTTTTCACAGCACAGATACAGTCTCAAGGAATTGACTCGACTCCATTCACTCCTTCCATTTAGGCAATCCGTGCAATTTGCAAATAGGTACTATTCTACCGTACATATCTATTGAACTAGCGACACAAAAAGATATGCAGATTGATAATCCTATTTTCCACTGTTCAAATTATAGAATGCAATACCAATATTCCTACTATTAATTTCTTTCTATTATTTATTATTGGTATACTTTAAATAGTGTAGATTGCTTACTAGATATGTAACATATGCACTTTGCAATTGTTAGTATGGGCTGTGTAGAAATATGCACATGTCCTTAACAAAAGCAATATAAATGGTATTTTCTCATTGCACCTTTTCCTTTAGAATGTGCTGACATTAGAAATTGTCTGATAAATCGACTCCAATTAAGATGCATTAAATAGCGAGGCTCTTGTCGACAATGTGTTACCCATTTCTAACGAGAACAGTATTAATAATATCAGATCCCTGTTGTTGCTTTATTGCTTGAGTTGCAATTGTTTCATTATTAGTTTCACGAAATAGTAGTGAAGCACGCATTGCGCTTGGCTGACTACAATTTGACAATTGCACAAAAAAAAGTAACTTATTAAGAGTAATATTATTTGCCTCACCGTTTGTGTCAATGAATGAGGAAAAAAGCTGAGAGGGAGACCTCGATTGTGAAAAGTTAATACCAATTATGCACAGAGATAAGGTTTTTGTTGCACTTTTTCTCATTTGTGTTACATATGTAGATTATGTTCAATGCTGTTTGTTGCCTAATGCCTAATAGTTTTGCTCTCCGCTATTATTATTGTATAAGAAAGTTACAGGTAAGTGGCATGATGAGTTTATACAGTCGTTGTGTCATATCTGTGTGTTGTAGCAGAGTTGCAGAACTCTATGATTATGAATGTCTTGTCTTGTTAGTAGATTAGGTGAGAAATCGTCTTTGTTTCCTTGAGAAGTCAATTTTAACTGTTTCACTACAGAAGATGAAAGGATGAGAAGACTCACCTGTCAGCCAGAAAAAAAGTCTATCTCTCAATCTGTGTGCGCGCTATGCAACTTTTGAATAAGCACGATGATAAGAGACTAGTGCTCCGCATCTTTGGAAGTTGAATGAATAGAAATTAGAATGGCTTTGTTTAAGGATGTGCTGATGTGTGGTGATTGAGTCAGATCGCTTTTTGACGCAATGAGTTACCCACATAGATGATTGGTCTTCTCTTCTGATGTGAATTCCATGCTTGCTTTGTTTAAGTACTAATTATATTAATGATATGCACGTACTCGATATCTTAGCTGCTTGGCTAAAGTATTAATGGCTTTTCTTTTTCCGTCTTATTGTTCGTATTAGCAATGTAAAAAAATCCCCTCAGGTGAACACAAAAACTTTTGAAGAGCACGCAATCTTACATATTAAACAAAGTTTTCAAGTGCTTGCTTGTTCATTTAAATTTTTTATTGATTTTTCTTGGGACATTGTTAGTCAACGTTCTACTTGCAAGAACAGCAACGTGTTTTCCAAATCATAAGTTTATTATTACATGGCAAGTTCACACGTATTAATTCTTTATAGGTACATATATTATATTAAATTTGAGCATCAGTATTTTAGTATATTTTTTCTCTGCACTCACTCAGATTTCACAAAGTATTTGGTGCGTGTAACTCAGCATTTGAGTCAAGGCCATTGGAAGCTACATTTATCCAATTGTTTTCCAATCCCATCTAGTAATGCAAGCGTAATATGTATGTATGCTGATGAGTATGTATGCAAGACAAGTCGGATTTTTTGCTGCATTTACTTCAAAACAGCTTTGTCTCAAAATAAATGTGTCTCAGTCGTCACTGACAAGGACAGCCATTTACATATATACCACACAGCATTACTCATAGACTGGTAGTGTGTGGTTCTTTTTAGAATGTACCTTACTTTTATATTTATGTGATATGTGATTTGTACTAGTGCAGTGCTTGTTTAATTCGTACTGCTTTACATATCTGCTTGGATCTGCTTCAGAAAACAATCGGAGGGGGCATGAGATAATTACCACATTTAAACTTTTGTTTGTCTCACACGGAAACAGCAGCACCAGCACCAGGACAAAGAAAGATGAGCGCATGTCTGTGCTCGCAATGCCCATTTGTTGTACTGCCTCATCATCAGACGCTAAGTGCTTTACTTGTAAGCTATGAGTTCAGCGAGAAGAATATTTGGCATTGCTATCATGTTCTCACCCTTATATGAGTTTACAAATTAAAGCTAATCAATTCTCGATTAAGGATGCCTGTCAAACGACATGAATTACTAGGTTATACAAATTTTGCACGTTTCTTCTAACAATACTGCGCTTGCACTTATACACGTACAAATTCCTGTGGTCCGTGATGGTCACCTTTTTACATGCTCAGTTTGATGGGAAAAAGGCAACAGAAACCTTGTTCTTGTAGATTTACTAGTGTACCATAGCCCATAGCCTGTAGCAGCAGATGATAAAATATACATGCCTATTGCTCGCTTCAGCAATGCATGTTACAAATGTAATGAGCTGCAGAATGCCAATACAACGAGCATAGCTTTGCACATACCTAAATCTTTTTTTTCTGCATTTTACAGAACACACTTACTTAACTTTCATCTTCATCTACAAATAACATAAATGTTCACACAATATAACGTCTTTTTTACACATCTAGATAGCTTTTTGTCTCAGTGTGTATACATACTGTGAAGTGTAACGATAATGCAGTAATGCAAGAAAGACCAATGACGTTTGCCTTTTGTTTACATTACTTTGCTGCTTTGATAATAATTCAAGTCGGACTACCATCACACACAGAGGAGCAAAGCAAATCTTCGTAGAACCATCCACTACAACTGCAGAATATTACCCCTAATAGTTGGAGGATGACCGTTTTAATTTGTACGATGACAAATGATAGCAATTTTTTCGCTAAGGTGTGAAAAACTGTAATAAGTATGTGGTGCGGCCAAAGGAGATTTTACTTTGTGAAGATTTAGAAGGTGACAAGACAAACCAAAAAATTACGTCACGAGTATTCATTATATTATTACAGTATATACTTTCCTAAGTATGTACCTTACACTTAAAGCAGCAACTACTCCACTTTCACTGTATACACTGTGCACAATGCTTTGTATAGCTTTAGTTTACTTATTGAGCATCGTTCCTTGAAGCACAAAATGTTTTACAAAGCTCACACTGTCCTTAAGTCTACGTGTAATGATCTTAATCGTC